>JAPYZL010004191.1:0-29128 GCA_030522825.1 Platygaster orseoliae | reverse complement strand
AAAAACCGCACCTTGATTGCATTATTAGTTCCCCTGCAATCCGTTGTCAAAAAACAGTATCAAAAACGAGGCCACAAGGTAGAAGACCCCCTTAATGCTGCAATTTTGCTCGCGTTATACTGTAACCCATTTTGTAGTATGTAGGTCAAACCTTCGGACTTGCAGCGCAGGCAATGAATAGTTTCAGATTCCAAAAATCCGAGGAAGCTGAAACTCAGCTCAACTTAAATCAAAGTGTTAGTATGCTGTTTCAGATTCTCTTCGAGTTTTTCAAATCTCGCTTTCTGCGTACTTGAACTGTATAAAATTTGTTTAGTAGGGGAGACTGGGGCAAAATGCGCAGTTTACGAAATATTCAATTTCCATTACCGTCAAAACGGTAATAACTAGACACTTGAAATTTTTTCCATATGTAGCTCTAGTGTCGAGTATCGACCGTCGGTAATTGCGTCTTATTTGTTTGTTTACTTTTTTGGTTATAAAACTAATTCTTTTTTAAATACTGTATTGTGAATATTTGTCTGAAAGGAAACTTCAACTTTTACGTCATTTTTTCCATCAGAATTGATGGTAGGGGAGTTTTTATAGTAATTCAGGTGCGAAAAAGACGAAAACGTGATCGGTTTGGCAAAATTTTGACTCGTTTTCGAATCAAATGTTGATAAGCCGGAAATAAAGCCATGGGGCAAAATGCGCAATGCTTGTTTTGTATTGTTTCGCTGTGTGAAAAATGTGATGAGGGTGATGAGCAAAAAAAGGTGGTGTGTCACTTTTGAACACACCACCTCAACACTCAACACCTTTCTTTTTGAAATCAAATTTGGAAGTTTGACGACCTTTTTTTTAATTTTTGTGAAATAACGTACTTTCTTTCAATTCGTTTTTTTGTTTTTGTTTTATTTATTTATTAGCATTTTTTTCATCATGGTTCGCGTTCATGTTCGCAAAACAGAGTGTATTGATGATGGAAAATTATTCGAAGCGTGCAAAGCTGTCCGCGAGAGAATGTCTGCGAATCGCGCGACGAAACGCTTTTCTGTTGCTCGATGGCAACTCGTATGCTACTTACAAAATTTTTGTTCTTAACAAATAAAAATTTTTAGAATCAAATTTTGTTCTGAACAAAAAAATTTCCATTGAAATTTTTCATGAAATCATTAACTTTGTGTTTCCCACAATTTTTCAGCAATCAACCTCATGAAAACCCCATTTTCCGGAATTTCGCATTTTGCCCCACAGGTTGCGCATTTTACCCCAGCGTGGGGCAAAATGCGCAGAAAATCGTTTTTTTTTTTTTCAAAAAAAATATTTAAGGCATAATGTTCAACTAGAACTAAAGTTGCCTGAGGCTAAATTGTAGTCACATATGTGGGCTACAATATAGTGCCATTTGCAGATCCTCTCAGCCCTTATGCTGCTTCAAAAATTTAATAATATCAAAAACTGCGCATTTTTCCCAAGTCTCCCTTAATTATCAGATGGTGAGAACGAAATTATTAAGGAGGCATTAATTTGTTTTCTCTCAAATGAATTGAAAGTTTATGAAAGTAATTAAAATTTTTATAACGATGTTGAAATATCTAAGAAATGTCCAAAGACATTCAAAGTTTTTTCATGTTTAATAAAAGAGTGAATTTCAAGAAGTTAAAACTTCTCTTGCAATTCCGGTAATCTAATAAAAAAAAATGCACAGAAAGAATTGAAAGGAATTTTTTTTTAAAATATGCCTTTTGATAATTTTGAAAACTTAATATTAATAAATATTTTCTGAAGCCAATCATAAATCAATTAATGTAAGACTGATGAAAAAATTTGCAGTTTCATTACTAAAATTAATGAAATTGAGAACGTGAAAAAAGTAAGAGTATTAGATTGAAAAATTTAAGAGTTCGAGTATTTAAAGTTCTGTTCCATTTTAAGGAAATTTCATTATTCCAGAATTCAAAACATTAATTACTTAATACTCGTTTTCTTAAAAATGTAATATTGTAGAAGTAGAAATTGTGAAACTGGAAAATCCCGGAAATTGGTTATGGATGAAAATTAAACTTTTTTTCCAGTTTACTTTTAAAATAGTAGGCATTTTTAATTT
Organism: Platygaster orseoliae; assembly: GCA_030522825.1. Lineage (NCBI taxonomy): Eukaryota > Metazoa > Arthropoda > Insecta > Hymenoptera > Platygastridae > Platygaster > Platygaster orseoliae. Next base: position 27,036 of record JAPYZL010004191.1, on the reverse strand, counting down.
TTGTTAAACATTTTTTTGGCTAATGATCCTTTATTGTGTTTGATTTGTATGATACAGAAACCTGGAACATTTTTTTGAAATTATAAAGAAAGAATTAAAGAAATATCAAAAGAAAGAAAGAATTTTCGAAGAAATAAAAACATTCTCGTTTTGTAAAAAAACATTGCCAGCCTGATTCAGTACCAATTGAATGTTCTTTATGCATGAATTAAATCAAACTGTCAATAATTTTTACATATTGAGAATGTTTTCACATTTTCAACCAATAATCCTGAACACGACTCAAAAAAAGCTGAATCGTCGAGTACTTGGAATAAATTACTGTATTTCGACTAAGAAATCGAATAAAACCATTTACTTCACGTAAAAATCAACGGAAAAAAATTTATTTTCTAAAACTTTCCTAATTATAAAACAAACCAAAAACCTTTCGAAATAACGTGTGTTTTTCCTTTTGTACGACTCTAATCGACTGAAAAATACATGACCATTAAAACAAAAAGCCCGGTACCAACTTGTGACTGGAATGTTCAGTCGTGGCTGGAGGTGTCGATGAGCTTTATAAATATTGCATCGCACGCAAATGAGCTCGTTGGAGCGCGCGGGGTGGAAAATTCGCGTTGTTCAATTTACTTTCCCAATCTAGACGGGTTAGCTATTTTCGTGTAAAGTGCCACAAGTCGAGATTCACTCGAGGCGCGAGCCTCGTTTGTTCGCGAAGCACGAACACGAAATGACGCTTATGTTTAGATGCAGGAATTTGCAAGCCCTCGGCCTCCCCCACTCGAGTTCCGACGCCCGTCGAGTATCGAATTACTGCCACGGTACAGGCTTAATTCGCGTTATAAACTATATACCTATACACACCTGATTCGCGATTCCGCGCGGCGTTCTAATGGAAATTTATCGCCCACCCTAATCAAGAAAAATCACGATCGATATTGATGAAAACTGAAATGCCCGGGCGTGGATTCCGACTTGAAATATTTATTGCAATTGGATCGTGGTAAGGCAACAAAGGATGTATTATCGTGGGTTTAGATGGGTTTAAATGGGTCGACGTCGCTGCGACAATATTATAATAGCGCGTCTTCGTCACGTCATTTGCAGTTGAAACAACGCCAACTTTCGATGAAGTGAAACTCTGTTGTGATGCTGGACAACCCAGCTCTTGGTTCAATTAGGTATCGACAGTTTTCTTTTTCATCGCGAATAGCTTACTTTGTTCAAGTTCTGAATACCTTGAAATAAGGTGTTGTTAGTTGGGTTGCGTATTGTGAGGCGGTGGAGGAAAAGAAAAAAATTGGTCATTAATTTAACAATCATTGTTTAAATAGTAAAAGTAGCATTCGCCAATTCGATAGCATCATATTTTGTTGCATCCACTTCCTTTGCATCGAATTCCGAAAAAAAAACCAAGTGTTTTCGTCAAATTTTTATGAGGGGAAAGTCCTCATTAAAATTATAAGCTCGATTTTCCCCGAGACGGTCTAAAAATACGTTCCAACGTCCGCTTTCTCGCGTGCAAACCCGTGGCACATGACATCTCATACGTCTCACGTGACAGTCTTCTCTAGGTAAACGTGATATTCTTGGTCCGAAAGTATTCGCAGAAGCAAGTTTCGGTTCTTATTTTCTCTTCCCTATCTTTGTATTTTCGAGCACGAAATAACGCTTTCGATTGTTTTCCCCGCGACCTCATTGTTTCCGACGCAACCAAACAGTCATAAAGTAATGCCGATTCCAGACTGTCGCTAGGCAAACAAGCTCTTTCGGTTCCAGTCGATATTCCACTTTACTACCTACTCGGATTACGTAAATACGAGCACGGAAATGATTAGTTTTTATAAAAAGGTGTTTTCAGGATACTTTGTGTTCCGCGAACGAAACTTTTTATTCCGACTCTGGGAAAAAACAAAAGGGTTCATAATCTTAGATTTATCAGTTTTATTCTGAAATTTCTGTTTTTGAGCGGATTAGGGGTATTAACAACAATTTTTCTAGCGTGAGGTGATTGTTGAAAAAAAATTTATAAAGTAATTGTAGAAAATCAGAGACGGATCCAGGGGGGTGGTCTGGAGGGTACAGACCCCCCCCCCGAAATTTTGAGTGTCCTTAAATTTCTAAAAAAAAAGAATAATAATTTCCGATGATAAAATTTTCCCTTGTATAACAAATAGCAAATCTAAAAATAAAATATTTCTGACAAATCTCTAAAAAAAAGGTCATCAACTTTAAAATTTTGAAAACCCATCCCAAATAATTTTCTAGATCCGTTCCTGTAGAAAATGCTGGAAATCTATGGAAATACTGAATGATTTTAGAGAAACTACGGAATCGTAAAGTAACTCAAAAGAACTTAAATCTTAAAATATAAACAGTTCTCTAAATGCTGAAACAATGTACAGGCATAATCGTTTTAAGTGTATGAAAAATATTTGTAGTAATTTTCAGTATTTATTAAAATACTAACACATCAAAAAAAATTCAAATTTGTAGTTGAGTTTGACTATTATATTGAACAATTTATTAGAATATTACAAAATACTCATATCTTAAAAACACTGAAAAGATACCAAAAATAATGACAAAACCAAAAAGCCTGGATCAATTTTGAATTTACAATTAGATTATTGTTTTGTAGAAAATTCATAAGGATTACTAAGAATAAAATACACTATGAATCCTTGAAATCTATAGAAGTACTAAATGATTCTATAAAAACTGTAAAATCGTCTCGTATCTTTAAATAGCTGAATGACGAAAATATAAACAGTGCCTCAAAAATTTAAATCATGTACAGGCCTAATTTTTTCAAGTTTGCATTAAATATTTGTAGTAGTTTTAGTTATTTATCAAAATACTAACAAATTAATAAACTTCCAATTTTTAAATATAGAGTTTGATGAAAATACTAAAAAATTTATTAGAATATGATAAAATACCCATATCTTAAAAATACTGAGAAGATACTGAAAATAATAAAAAAATCGAAAAGTAAGTAACTATTTTGATTTTACAATAAGAATATTGTTTTCTGGAAAATCCATAAAAAAACTTGAAAATTAAAAATGCTATAAATAGTTGAAATCTATGTAAGTTTTTTGTTTTTTTGAAAATCTGTAACGTTATGAACAATTGAATAATATGGTATTTCAATCCTAGGATATAAAATTCAAGAAAATCATACAGTAATTGAAGATAAAATTAGGATTACATTATGTAGGTACATATGGAAGAAAAAAATTCAATTTAACCTGAAAACTATAACATCCAAGAAATGTAAAGCTATTTTTCATTTACGAATAGCATAAAATATGAAATATCACTGAAACTCAATATTCAGGATATCCAGTTACAGAATTTTCTGTAAAAATTCATCTGAGTACTTGAAAAATCTTCCAGCTTTGAAACTACTAAAGCAAGAAACACGATTTGCCAAAAAATCTACGAAAAAATGGAAATCTATGAAGATATGATTTTTTCAAAATGAAACCTATATGAAACTACTTATGATTTATAAAATTTCGAACCCTACAGCATTATCTATACAATAGAAATTTATATACAAATTTAAAAAAATGCGACTAGTTTTAAGACTTACATACATAAAAACTGGAAAGATATGTAAATACCTAAGAATTTGTAGAAAAGTCATAGTTTTATGGAACATGTGAAATTTTTCATGAAGTGTATGCTAGTTGATCAGATAATTTTTTTTTTAAATAATTTTTTTTTATACTTTCGAATAAATACATTTTTTATGAATATTTTTTTTCCTTTTTGACATTCAAGTTCTCTCCTCACTCTCCTCAACAAAAAATTTTGTTGCGAAGTTTGTATTTTAGAGTACTTACATCAATTCGAATGATTTTGAGTATTTTTTTAAAGATATTCTCATATATTTATAGAATTCGAAGAACATTTGGTTTCAGGTATTTTTATAAATTCTTTAGAAAAAAATATACTCATAGATTTATGGTACTTCATAGCTTTCGAGTTTTTTCAGTAATTTTCGTAGATTCTAAAAATGAATTCCATATGGAAATTTTTTTAAAATAAATTTATTTTTTATTTTTATATCTTATACAAAATCACCTACAAAAATTATGTAGATCATAAAAAAATTATGTCTGCATTGAATTTAGCATTCGATGGACCACTTGTATTTCTGTAATATCTGTGCATCTACGAAACCGAGTTTCTCAACTAAGATTTTCACGTATTTTTATAGATTATTCGTATTTTTCGCCTCTTAAAAATTTTGCGTGAGCATCACTGACCCCCCCCCCCCCGAACTAACAAGACTTGGACGACATTTTGAATTTCAAGAAAGATTCATTTCGGAACCGATTCTCATCCCGAACAAATCCGAGAACGTGTACTCCGAAGATGCTCGCCTTGTTTACTCTGCACACGTCAGTTCCCTTTTGAAAAATTCGATCGTCCCCGAATTCGGACACGTCTTCCCGTGTACCCCGAGGTCGATGTTTCCCGAGCTTCCGGCGCTCGAATTCCAACTTCGCTTCCGCTTTCGCCAAATGTTTACCCGATTCATTCGTGTTATTCGCGCACGAACGGCGTGATGGTTTTTCTATCGGGCGGATATGTAAATTCTTTTCCACGCTGCCTCAACCACCCCCTCCACCACCCGACACAATCCTCGTCCCCGCTCAATTCTCGATACTTCGTAGGTCCCCGCGATGAAATTTAATACCTCGATCATGATCGGTATGCGCGACCAACTTTCGCCCCAATGCCGAGTAATGAAGTCGTGAAATGAAATGATTAAGTCCGAACTTTATCTACATTCTTCGTTGAATTAGCGGATTCCCGGGATTTCGGCCCGAAAGTTGGCAGCGAATAAAGTTTTCACGCTACTTTCACGTGATCGACGTTGTCCTGAAATGTAGGGAAAAAGCTTCCGTGATTTACATACAAAATTTAATAGGAGGAGATCGAGAGATTTTTTTTTCCAGGGTTTGAGGGTTTGAATGAGTGATTTATATATGGATTTTTTAATACTTTCACTGATTTAGCAAAATTTGAACGTTGCAGTTTCAATATGTAATTTTTTAATCTTCCTAAATCAGTATAGCCAACGTAAGTTAAAATTCGTTGTCTGGGATAGCAAACGATATTTCTCATCAAGCTCGGAACTTCATCAGCGTAATTCACGTTCCTACTACGGTATGAATTACAATTTCGGAAACAGCTTAGACAATTGTCCGTGACTCAAAACGCAATTCATCGCCGAATTCGTCCATGCGCGTGAAGCACTTCCCTTCGGTACGAGCGACTTGTCGCGTGCTGTTAATTGTCAACTGTCTGACTCGTCGCAATGAATATCAGTATTTCCAAGTGCCGCAACCAACTCGGATCTCATTATTTCCCGACGTCGCTGCTTCTTCTGCTTTTCTTTCCTTTTTCCGCACTCTCTCAAGGAAAAAATGGCCCCCAACTTGAATTGATTGCCGAGTAAAGTTTTAATAAGTTAACATAGCTCCGCAGTTTTTCCGGGAGTTTTTTTTTCAAGTTCTTGTGATTCTCACGGGACGTCCCGAGTCTTAATTTGATTTTAGTCACGCGGTATAACATGGTTTTTAATCTGGGTTTTGAAGTATTGCAGTTTGGCGCGCTGAGAAAAAAGTATGGTTATTTTTACAATGATGTATTTTATTATAGGAGCAGTTGGAATTATAGTACTGTTCGACAAATTTTTATTGCAGTTTTTGTCATATGATGTAGTAAATAATGTTAAACCATATTATTATATTTTTCTAAAATACTTTTTTTTTAACGATATTGTTTTTGTAATCATTATATTTTTTACATTCAAATGTGTATATATATACAGGTTGCAAAAAGTGGAAAAACCCCAGTATTTTTTTAACTGGAAAAAGGACCGTAAATTTGTAAATAAAGAAGCTCCATTAATAAACCCAGTTGAGTTTCTCGAAATGCATCGCGTCAGTTTTCAGGCTAAATCTCAATATTTTAATGGCTAGAGTCGAGCATAAAAGGTCCATCACCGCTCGTCACGTTTACAGCGGGACGGAATTCATTTCCGGGATGATTGTTCCAACTTTGCCCACTGTGATTTCATTCATTTTCCACGTTCATCAGATCGACGCGGGGGTCGGGTCAATGCGACGCTTTTTCATGGAAAAGCCACGGAGGTTACGAGAAAATCGAAGTACCCACAAAGTAACTGCTTATCAAAAGATTATGTTTTCTTCGACTATTACGAAATAAATTTTTTTGTACCCAAACAAGTCAAAAAATTTTAATTTATTCCAAGTCAATGCTTTGTAAGCAAATAAAAAAAATACTAGCTTTTTGGAAACATGGATTTATGAACTCGTGGTTTTATGTAATTTTGTAATAAAATAAATAAAATTGAAATAATCTCGACAATTATAGAAATAAACTAGTGTATTCTATTTCAATGAACCTTTTTTTCATCAGTAGAACTTACTAAGAATTTCGAATGCAGAGCCAAATCTTTCCTGAAGTTCGGAAAACACGGGAAACGCATCAAAGAAAAGTGGGACTCTTAATAGATTAGGCAACGACATGGTTCAACTGTAATATTTATTACTCCGAAGCGAAGACGTCACGCTCTTCCTTCCTTATGGCATGCACGCATTGCATTATTTATACGGAAGATTTTGAATAATACATTTAATAAGATGTCACGTGTTACGAACGTGGAAATGTCGACGCAAAGGGTTAACGTCCTCGATATTCCACAAGAACCATTGCAGAATTCAGTAATATTTTAACGTCGGAAATACTCGAACGTTAGTAAATGACTCCTATCATGTAGTTAGTTCGATTGAATAGAATGTTATTTGAGAATTTCTTTTTATAGGAAAGATTTTAGTTAAACTGAATACGAAATTGTGGAATCATTATCCCGATCGTTTTTCTACATACAGTTGGTTATTTTTAAAAAAAATTCCATCCTTACAAAGGTCTTGTTAAATGATGTCATTCGTAAAATTAGTTCAATCTGAGTGATGCTTTTGATAATGATAACTTTGAATACACTGAAGATAGGAAATCTTGTAATTTTTAGAATACAATTTTGTGCTGTGGAATAAGTGTAAATCATTGTAGTTTTTGTTGGTAATTTATTGCATTTTTTGTTGTATTACATTGTGAACATTGCAAAATGTGAAAGTTATAGATTTATGTTTTTTTAAGAACTCTGGAACGTATTTTTTTAATCCCATAATTTTCTTGGACTTTCTGCAATATTGTATTGTAATTTTTATGTTATCAGGCGCATTATAGTTTTCTTAGTATTCAGAGCTGTATAGTTCTTTTTATTGATTTTCATGCTTTTTGTATTTAATTTTACTGTTTTTTTCTATTACTTGATCTCGAATTTTATGCTAATAAATTGAAAGTTTTTTTAGATTCAGATAACTAAATAGATATTTATCGAAACAGTATCTTCAATAAAGATTTTGAGTACTTAAAGTATTTATAGTATTTTTCAGTATTCATATAATTAACTTTATTATCTCGTAATTTTATCGATTTAGATGTAAGGTTTTCAGAATTATATTAGAGGACAAATTTTGTCATAACCAGGATTGTTGCTATTTGAAAGTAAGTAAAATTAGACCTTTCAAATTTCGTTAACTTCATAAATCTACATATAACAATTTTCCCTCCTTTCTAAATTTCAGTGAGAACATTTTTGATAATTCTCTTTTTTTTTTTTTTTGTGAACTTAATTGTATTTTTCATTTATTGTACATTGAATCAGAATCAAATAAAATAAATAATATTATTTGTGCTAATAAAATAAGTTTCACGGAGTTTAGATCTATGAATTGATTTTTGAGAAAACAGCATTTTCAACAAAGATTTTGAGTATTTCAATTATTTTTATGATTTCTTCAGTATTCATTCAATTTACATTATATTCTGTTATTTTGCTCTAATGTGCATACTCAGAATTTTATGCTGCAGGATTCGTAGTTTCTTACATTTTTAATATTTCCGTATATCATGTTTTTTCTTTATTATTTACTGCTTTAAGACAAATTTCAAAAACTATATATTCTTTTTTTTATTTATCAAAAAATTCATACTCTTGATCATGTAAAAAAAAAATTCTTTCGACGAGTTTTTTTCAAAATACAAAAATCAATAATTTTGTCATCCGTTTACAAATGAGAACTTACATAAAACGTTTTTTTATGTGTTCAAAATTTCAGTAAGTTAATGTTTTATCGTTTCTTTTTTTTTCATGATTCGTTATCATTTTTTTTTTAATTTTTAATTTTTCATACTTAGTGAATGTATCGTGTATTTATAAGAAAAATCGGTTGAGATCGACAGTTTTGATTATGCGACGAATCGATAGCTGTCTCGTTTCGCAGACGGTCCCTTGGCAATAATGTCGCATGACCCTTCATCGTTAGAACAGCATAAAACGAGCATCACGAAAGACTTAAAATTAGCCCAGGTTATTCCTCCGGGGCACTGTACTTTGCTACCAACGATGATTGACGCGTTTGAGCAAGTTTGATTTTTTTTTTTATTCTCTTTCACAGCGACGAATTTCGGCCACTCAAGCGCACTTTGCACATATTAATCAAAACTGTGACTACGAACTTAATTATAGACTAATTAGAGCAATTATAAACTAAAGTGTAAGTAAAATTTTAGTTGGGCTTGGGGAAGTGCGTTTAAAATTGATTCTAATTTGAAAATCAGAACAATTCACTGCATTGACGAACTCTCATATAAAAGCTAAAAATGTTTGCAGTTGAAAGTGCACAATGGATATTAAAGATTTTTCCGACTTGCTGAAGATCTTCGAATTTCAGCGTGTTTTCTTGGAAATTAAGATAAAAGCCTTTTTTACCGTTCAATTAACGCAGAGCAAAAAACTAGGAATTCACCACTAACTCTTAATTAGTATCAAATTGCACTTGCAATGATTAATTTTTCATAACAACTCGAAGCGAGTCAATTTATCTTCCCTAGCATTGATTCGAGCCCGACGTTGAAACTCTGAGAAATTATGATTTAGCGGATGAAAATGTACAAAATGTAGATTGTTTCGCCGAAATTCCGGTGAAGAGAAGAGAATAAAGTTTTACGAGCTCAACAACTCCATCATCTTATGCTAATTCAAACTTCCACATTTAATTTTCCATTGTATTCGAGTTTCGTAGTGATTCCAGGCAAATCTGATAACGTTCTTTTTTTCATCTCCCGCATTTCGCTTGTTGACTCAACGTTTCGGAATCACTTAAGTGAACGTATTCAAACCAACTTATGACTTTCAATTTACTTAACGCAACGTAAACCGGTGTCTGCTTATTCTCGGGTAATTAGCTATTGTGCGTTCTATGGAAATTTTCTTTCGTGAAATTGTTTGTGTTACAGAGGTTTTTGCAGAAATTGTTTTGTGGGTGATGTGTTTTTTTCAACTCAATAATGCATTAAGACAAGTATGAAAAATTGTTGTTTGAGAATACAACGAAAGAAATGTAAAATTTGCATCTTTAGAAGCGAATTTATTTATTAAGAAATAAAATTCACTATTCTGCGTTTCTCCGAGATTTTGGCTATTACATATATGTAAACGAATATATTTTAAAAAGTTTGAAAGTATTTATGTTATAGTTTTTAATGATAATATCAGTAAACGTTTCAGTTTTTAATATTAGTAACAAAAAATCATGTTTCATGCAATACAGTTTGATAAGTTTCTAGAAACGTTTTTTATTGGTCAAATTTTGTTAATTTTACATGAAATTAAAAACATTTATAGAGATTTTAAGTTTAAAAAAATGTTCCTAATTTTCAGCAAATATTTATCAGATCAGTAAATTCAAACAATAGAAAAAATACGATATTGGCAACCAAATTCTAAACTTGAGATCTTGCATAGGAAGTCTAGAGTAAAAAAAATATATACATCAAAACATTGTTTAGTTTAAAAAATTTTAAAAAATTCACTCTACAGTAACAAAAATGGTTGATTCCCATAATTCTCATTAACGACTGTAAAAAATTTGCATAAATATATTTTTTTCCTCGAAATTCGCGAGTTTATTTTTTTTTTTTCTTTAATTCTAAAGCCACAAAATTCATTATTATAAACAGATTGAATTCCAAAAAATCTGACTATTTTTACATGCTAAAAGTTGCTTTCACAAAAAACATACATACAGACATGGAAAACACTAATTCCAAATTTTCAAACACGATTAATAATAAATTTTAATAAGAGATTGAAGGCAAACTGAGGGAAATTTCGAATCCGAAGTAAATGTTTCTCGACCTAGTTTTTAAATTTTAAAGGTGTTCACTTTAGAAACCGACAAAAACTCATAGTGCATTACATGATTTCACTGAATAAAGATATACTTATAGATTACGGGGAAAATAATGACAAACGCAAGTGTTACCTTCATTGATTATATTTTTTTTGACAGAATTCATAAAGTTGAAAACATGAACAAAATAAGATTGAAAAAAATAATAAAGGAGCAGTGATGTATAATTTTACAGAAGCTTTTTTTAGAAATCATTGGTTCTTTCGACGAGCACTGTGTTACATAAGAAAGTCTGTTACAATGTTCCCTGATAGTAGTACGGAGTCGTTAGTAATACATTATCGTCAAGCCGTGGTACCATATTGTTCACTTGTAGTACCATATCATCTGCCTGTGGTACCATATGGTTCGTCTGTAGTACCATGTTCTCCATTTGTAATGCCCTGTGGTTCATTTGTGGTACCATATTGTTCACTTGTATCAGTATATCCTTTGTCCGTGTTGCCATGTGGTTCGTTTGTGGTACCATATTGTTCACTTGTATCAGCATATTCTCTGTCCGTGGTACCATATGGTTCGTCTGTAGTACCATGTTCTCCATTTGTAGTGCCCTGTGGTTCATTTGTGGTACCATATTGTTCACTTGTATCAGCATATCCTATGTCCGTGTTATGTGGTTCGTTTGTGGTACCATATTGTTCACTTGTATCAGCATATCCTCTGTCCGTGGTACCATATGGTTCGTCTGTAGTACCATGTTCTCCATTTGTAGTGCCCTGTGGTTAATTTGTGGTACCATGTCGTCTGCCCGTAGTACCATCTCGTCTGGCCGTCGTACCATGGGGTTCATCTGTAGTACCATGTTTTCCGGCTGTGGTACCATTCCGCTCATCTGTATTGCTGATCTCTATGCCAAAACTTTTGTCATCTGATACTGGATCTACGCCTAGTGATTCCACATCACCAGAAGTCTCTGGAAGTTCTGTTGGTTTACCAAAAATTTGGACGATAGTAAAGCTCGCTAGCAGCAAGAAAGCAAACTGAAAAGCAATGAAAGGGAATATCAATATTATAAGTCAGCTCATGATCATGCGAAATTCAGCAAAAAAAAACAAGTCTGAGAAATAAAAAAAAACCTTCGGTAATTCGAGTACGATAAATTCCATTATTTTAAGTTACATTGAAACTCAATTTTCAGAAATCTTGGTAAGTAGATATAATTCTATCAAAAATTTTATGTTCATTTAGGAGAATTTGTTCAACGATTCGTCTGCTTTATGGGCATCCTAAATATTTGAGGACTAAAGTCTAGCTTTTAAAACATTAAAACATTATAAAAATAACTAAGTTTCAGTTGCAAAGCACCGCGTAAAGTTTCGAATATCAAATTCAACAAGTACTCGTTAAATTAACTAAGAAATGCTTACAGCAAACGACGACTTCATGTTGTCTCTTCTTCGGTTTCTCGTACAATGCTCTGTAGAAGGATCGATCGAGGTTTTTATAGCCGTTCGGAGTCGTTGAAAAATGAAGCAGTGGGAGGCTATGACTCAGGAAGCGATGACTATTCACAATTTGATTGTTAAGTAATGTTTCTCATATTCAAATGCTATATTGACGTTGTTTTAATAATTTTAAGCATCAATATTCCCAGTCATTTAGTTTTATTGCTACATCATTCCTTTTTTTCAACAAACATACTATGATTCATCATATCTCATTTTAGCGACTTACCTTATATCAGAAACGATTTTTTTTTTTGTAAGAATGTAAAATTTTTTTCATCAATCTAGGCATTATAGAACTAAAATTTTCGATTTTTTCAATTATACGCATACATTTTTAAGTTGCTTTAATTTTCAAGTTTCGAAATTCTTTAAATGAATCTCTTGAATTTAATTAATGGAAAATGAGTATTAACTTGATAAGTTTCTTGAAAAAGTTTTACTACATTTAAATATAGAACTCAAAAAATAAAACTCAAATTCTAATTTCATTTTAATTTAAAGACTTAAATTAGAGTTTAGAAATATAAAAAAAAGTTGAATGGTCTTCACTGATAAATCCTAGTTTTCAAAAAACAAGCATGTGTTTTTTAAAACCTGTATTAATGAATGGAAAATAACATATTGAAGTACTGTATTCTGCACAAATACACAAATTTTCAGGATTTCTAAATGAAAAGTATTTTATAATTTTTATTCATCTAGTACTTTCTCCTTCGTACACTCAGTATTCTCATAATTTCTAAACATGAAACAGTAAGAAACAGCACAATTGAAGAAATCGTGATTCCGCGAGTTTAGTTGGAAAGTATTGCAGTAGAAAAAATTTTTGAGACTTTTCTGGAAATTTTTATATTTTTTCAAAAATTTAATAAATTTCAAAGTTACGAGAAATTTACAATAAAAATGAGCGTTTTCTTGATTTTGCTTTGCTTTGACTATTATTAGCGATTATATTTAAAATTTTTTCATTTTGAAAGCGTCGAATATTTTTGTTAAAAACAGATTTCAACATCGAACTGAGAATGTTTCATAAGAAATAACGTCCAATCGATAAGAAACTCGCAAATAGGATTCAAAATTGCTGTGCATTTGTAAAAGGACTTTTATATCAATTTCCATGATTTGAAACAATTTACTAGATACTGTTAAGTTTTTTTTTATATTTGGGAATCCCAATGATTAAAACTGAAAAAAATCCATTTATATATCACGAATTCAACTTCTTATCTTACGTGTTTTCTTCCACTCTTTTAAAAAATTAATCACTTTCTAAGAAATTTTTTTGTTGTTAAAAATGTCTAACTGTAATGATTTAATTTTTTATGAAGCTTAATCATTTAAATTCATAATAAAGTATTGAAAAATACAGAGGTTTCAAGCTAGAAAATTCTGAACTCTCAGATGCTAGAAAATTAACGTTAAAATAAATTTTTTTTTTCGAAATTTCACAAGTGTTAGGAAAAATGAAGTTAAAAGTTACTCGTTTGCTGCTGTAGAAGGAACAAGATCCTGTATTTTAGAAATATTTGTTGTCACAAAATTAAAACTCTTATTTTAAACGAAGCCTTCTTATTCAGCTGGAGTTATTCATTTGTATAACTTTACTATATACTTGTATGTTACAGATAATTTTAAATAAATATAGATAATGCAAAAGCTCGTCTAGATGCATATTTTTGTGTAAAATGCAATCCAACAAATACAACAGAAGTTGTAAATAATCACCAGAAGTGAATGAATTTCTTTTTCATCGAGCAATGTTTCGTCTGTAATTCATTATGATAAGTATCAAATTGTTTTTTTGAATTTTTATGTTTCTCAAAAAAAAAGGGATGCGAAAAAAAGTTGTTTGAAACAATAATTGTTTCTTCTTCTTGCTTCATCGAATACAACTTTTTAAATATTGAACAAACCAAATCCATGTTGCAAAGTACCATTTTATTTATAGATCATCAGTTCAAATTGGGCTCAAGAAGTTTGTATATATCGTCAACCCAATTATTTTTTGCGTCTAGAAATATGCATTTCAAGGTGCAAAACACATTGGTGGGTTGTAATAATATTCATGGGGCTGGCATTTGAGTGAGGATCGTTAATGTCAGTTAGGCTCCAAATTACATAAACACGACCTGCACCACATGGAGGAGCTTCCAATGCTTTGGTCATTCGTCACGTGAAATTGACAGCTTCTAGTACCGTCAGTAGACGCTAATTATACTGTAATCAACATTGCACTTACAACGTTAAAGCGCAACAGGAAACCCAAAAGATATATTACGTTGCATTCAAAGCATTTCAATCCTATAAATATTCATTACAACAATTACAGATACATAATCAAAAGGTTGTCTCCATGTTTCCTTTTTTTCATAACAATCAACATCGATAAATTTTTGATTGAAAAGAAAAAGGAAATTACATAATTTTTCATAATTTTCCTGAATTGGTTTATATACGAAGAAAATATTTCAGTACTTTTGTAATTCTGATGAAAGATATTTAGAGCATCATTAATATTTTTAATGATACTGTTTCGTAATGGAATAAAAACCAAAGAATTTATGTTACTTGGTTGTCATAACCTTTTCAAATGTTTTACAAAGGAGTGATGCTTCTCTCAAGTTATCATTTTTTTTGGCTGCGCCTTACAGAAATACATACGATTCCAATTATTTGGAACCATTTATCGAATCAACAGACGTGGCGCTACGTCCCTCGAGAATCCCTTTGAATTTTTCCCTTTGTTGGACTACAGCTTACGAATAAGAGACGGTAAAATTGGTTTTCCACGCCTGTTCAATGGTAGGAAAAGAAATGTAGAATATAAATTTTTATGAAAGGGCGTATTTGGTTCTCGATGAATTTTCCGCATATTACAGGAAAATTGGATTTAATGAGCTCAAGCATGAAGTTTATGTAATTTGATTTATTCCTTGTTGCTTCGAAATTGTATATTTACAGAATATTGCGATTCGAATTATAGGAAATAGTTTTTAGACAGTTGTAATTTGGGTGAAAGTTGAACTACAATATTCAAGAGACTCGATTTCTATATGATATTAAAAAACTGAAAACAGAAAGAAATTTAATGTAACTATTTATTTCATTTACTTTTGAATAATTCAATGTCATCGTGATAGATCAAAATTGTATTGTAATTCCAGTTAGTACTATGTTTAAACATTACCATCACGTAAAAAATTGTCATCCCTGAAATCAATACCAACGCGTCAGATATTGTCTCGTTGATTTTCCATTCTCTTACGTCAAGGAAACGTGTGTTTTTTTGACGGCTAGTCAGACTGTGAAGACATGAAGTGTATGAAAGTAATTACGTTTAACTGATGAAAATTCGTTAGAAAATGTAACGAACATTATGCATACTAAATTTTCATAAACGAAATTTTAATAAACAATATTTATCTTAAAAGTAATTTTTGGAAGAGTAAACTTTGATACTTTTGACATTTTAGAATTTCGAACGGATGATTTTCGAATAAGTCTCTCGAACTTTTTAGTTTCATTCAATGATAAAACTTAATCGAGAATTATAAATTTCCAAAAAAAAAAACCCTTTTTCGATAAAAATGAAAAGTAATGTATATAATATATATTACTATTACTTTATTATTATATATGTGATATAAATATTTTTCTTAATAACGTTAATTCCAATGTTGAAAAACAATGATTTATATTCGCATTTCCCTATAAATTTATTCATGTATACATGCACCAAACACCATATTTTCAAAACCTTTACTACAGAGCACAAAGAGTAATAGGACTCGAACGCAAAGTACATCATTGTAAATTGTAATGCAACGACGATTATCAATCACTCCGTACACTTTGAAAATTTTCATCCGTAATGCACATCGATTATGCACGGTTCGAGTGCTCTGGCTGTATACGCGACCTATTTATGCTTTTTCCTGCATCACCATTTCAAACAGCCATAAAAAATGAAGCCACGAAATATCATAAATAGTATGCAAATAGAAACAGCTGCTTTCAACATTACGATTCATTGTCGTTCTTGCCTTGCAAGTAATATTTTCAATATAAAAACCAATACCTGCAATTAGATTTCGCGGAAACAAAGGAAATACGCATCGAAACGCAAGACGAAACGATGCTTATCTTCACGTTCGGAATCGAAGATACAACAAACATTCTCTTTTGGAATAATTTTCTTGGTATTCCCGCGCCCGACTCCATTTCCATATAATGCTTCAAGCTCTTGAGTTGATAGAACTTTATACAAGACGCCTCATGCATTCCGATCGCGATCAGACGCCGCAACTTTTTATTGCAGGCCAACCGGAGCAGTGTCAACTTTCTTTTATAATGATATCGTTGGAGTTTTCCGAACGTTGGTATCTATTTTCCACGAGGAATCCTTCGACGCCTTGGAAATATTCGTGAATTTGTTGTGGTATATAAAGAACGTTGGCAAAATAGGATTTTGTCGTTAGGATATGTTATGTTTTATAATGACAATGATGTTTCTTTGACTGTAAAAACAAACAAAAAAGTAAATTAATTTCAGAAACTTTATTTCTGATGTCGTACGTTCTAAAAGAAAAGAAAGTAGAGGTTGTAACAGCGATAATTTTTTTTTTTGACGTTTTTTCGGATTTTTTTTTGCTATAAGTTACAGGGATAAGAAATAATCTTGTTGGCAGTTATGAACTTTGTGAAAAGTATTTAGAGAAAAATTTTTTTATGTATTTTCAAGGCCTTTTTACTTTGGAGTTAGGAGTAGTGCATTTTTTTTTTGTGAATTCTGTAACTACACGAAACTTGACTTTGGTAGTTCTCGTGTCACTCAGTTATAGAAAATTGTTATTTTTTGTTAGTGTCTCAGAGAATTCTGTGTTTTTTTTTTATTTCCATCCGAATCCATAAAAAATAAATTCAATCGTTACATTTTGAATGTCTCATCCTGTGAATTGGGAATAGGAGGCGTAAATTTTTTATTTGAGGCATTTATAGATTCAAACGTCTTTTTTTTTATATCACAGCAGTTATATCTTATTGAAATTCACAATTTTATGACAATGAAATTTCAAAACAGAAATAAAATTGATCAAATTTGCATTTTGAATTTTTTCACCTTGTTTTATAACATTGTCTACATTTTGAATTCCAAAAATTAAAATATATAGTTATTTTCAATGAAAAGAAAAAATCGAGCTGATCAAATTGTACAAGAGATTAACACTAAAAAATATTAAAATTTAAATAAGAGACCCAGTTGTCGAAAATTTTTTACACCATATAATTAATTCTTGTGGATCGCTTTTTTACAAATATTTGTACACCATATAGCATTTTTTTCGAAAAGAATAGTATAAAGTTATAAATAATTCTAAAAATTTTGATAGTTGACTATTGAATGTTTGAGAAAAGATTGTTGTAGTTGAAATAATTTATTTTTCGAATCTTGTAATTTTACAGTCGGTACCTTATTTAAAAATCTAAAAACTCAATGTCTAAATTTCCTATATCGAGTAAATCGCATATGTTAAAAAAAAGTGCAAATAAAAAATCTTCCTCTATTGTGGATATGTTTGTGACTTCCTTAATTTTCAAAAAATTGTGGTACTGCTCTTTACAGTAAAAATAAGCATTCGTATTCAAATTATTTCGTTATAAATCTTAATTAACTCTTGTAAAAATTTAAAACTCTTGATTGAAATTTCACTATTTTGATTTTCACAAAATAATTGCAGTGTTGAAATTAAAATTAACAGTGATTAAAATATAAAGATTAAAATTAACAGTGTTCACATTAAAATTTTGAAAATTTGTTAAAACTCTTAACTGCTTATCTAAAAAAAAATTCTCTAGTGTAATATAAAGTTTTTGCAAGATATTGATTTTTAAGAACGACTAATGATGGAAAGAAAATGCGTATTTTCCGTAAATATGAAAATTTCTCGACAACTCTATCCCTTTTTTCAATCAAACTAACTGAAAAACTTTGAACTTTTTTTTTGAAGAGTTTCGAACTTTACCATGTTATTTAGCAAAATTCATAAAATAGAAAAATAATATTTGATCAGTGTTATTCCAACTCTTCAAATTTTACCTATTATTTTCAAATAAGAAACTATAATACCACTTAATTTCAAAATATACGTGTACTCAAATTTCTACATTTTTAAATATAAGACATTTCAAACGTTACAATTGAATTACTTTCAAAACAATTTTAAAAAGGAAAAAATTAGAAATCTTCAATCACCCTAACTCAAAAACAACAATAATTCATAACTCAGTGACCTGAAAACTCCCAAATTCTAATTCATCGATAAAAAATTAAAATGATAAAAAGATAATGCACATTTTGTGTAAATATGAAAAATTCTCGACGACTCAATTTCTTTTTCCAATTATAATATTTTTAGCGCTATTACTTGATTCAATCTGATTAATTTCTTACTGTAAATAACTAAAAGACTTTGAACTTTTTTTCTTTAATTTTAATACATACGATGTCATATAAGAAAATCCAGAAAATGAAAAAATAATATTCGAAAAGTGCTATTCCTATTCTTCAAATTTTATTATTGTCAAATAAGAAACTATAATACCACTTATTTCCCAAATAATACGTGAACTCCAATTTCTACAAGTATAGTTTTTTTAAAACGAATACATTTCAAATGTTACAATTGAATTACTTTCATAACAATTCTAAAAAGTAAAAAATTAGTAATCTCCAATCACATCAATTCACAAATAAAAATAAGCCATAACTCAGTGATCTGAAAACTCCTAAATTCAAATTCATCTAAAAAAAATTTAAAAAATGAAAAAAAGTGGAACCTCGAACATGCGTTCACTTGCTAATGCATGAGATATAGATATAATAGGGCACAGGTCGAAAACACGCGAGTCTGATACGAGATACGAGAGCTGCAGTAACACCTGTCGGCTGGCTAATCTTGAACACGTGTTTCTTTCTGGTCTCCTTGGCCCGGCGCCAACGCAATGGTCATTGTATGACGACGCGGAAGGTCCTCTCGGTGTATATGCGCCCGAGTGACCGCTTTCGGCGAACGACCCGGGCTACTGCAGCCGCATTTACGCCACCCAAGAGCTCGAGCTACGTGACTGTATGACTATGATAACGTTTTACGATCGGCCAAGAATAAAAGCACGTGCTTCCATACGGCCAGATTTTTGTTTCCCTGGGTCATAAAGCTCGGAATATTCGGCCAAGTGGAGCTTGCGAGGTTTCACTCGTAGATGGGTGGGATCGAGGAAGCTTGAGTAGTAGAACGAGAAGAAAAGTGAGAGGGTGGTTTCAAGATATCATGAATGAAGAGACCTTTTTCTTTTCTGTTGCTTTGTGAAGTGATTATAGACCATGATAACAAATTGTTGACAGGCTTTTCGGTCATTCATGTTTGTGGCAAGATGGATTTCTTATTTATACATCTTCGGATGTTATTATTGTACGAATTTATGGTCTAACCTAAGATGTTCTATTCATTGCACAATCAGAGTCAAATCGTGTCTCAGCCAAAGAATGAAAAAATAACGTAGTTGTAACTTTAAATTATAGAAATCTATAAATAAGTTTATAAAAATTTGTAACGGTCTACAAAATTCTCAGAAAGTAAAAAACACTACCAATTACGATAAAAACTGAAAAAAAAATTTTCGCTACAAATACTGACAGCACGGAAAATCCTTAAATTACGTTAGATTAAGTCAAATCTTCAACATCAGATCGCATCGAATTGGAATCTTTTTTATTTTCCTCGAAACGAAATTTTCTTCGTAACTCGATTTTGGATGGAAAAAATGTACCGTTCAGTTCCTACGTGAGTCGAATTGTTTCATGGCTCAAACTATATCGAAACAACTCTGTAAAAGATTCGGAATAAGGGAACGGTAATGTCGAATTCCATAGAAGTTGTTTTCCCCCGAGATTTTTTGCTGCCCGCACCGTCGTTCTGCAGTGAATTGTCAGTGAATGTGCATTCAACTGCGCTCGAGCAATATGCGAAGTCTCGTAGCGAAGGACGCGACAAGAAATAGTAATATATGTCGATACATATGATGACTGAACGTCGGCTCGGCCTCTTGTGGCACGTACGCAAACTTACATGGAATGCGACTGAATTCAATTACACCGAACGCCTCGCTCTTCCGGGACATGTTCCTGACTTGGCAACTTTTTGACATTTTTCAAAGTACAGAAATGTTTCGAGTGGTCACCAGGGTTGCCATATAAACGGGTTTTCTTTTTTTTTTGTGAAAAAACTTTCAATAGATGGTAGAACATATTTGAATTTTTAAGCCTTGTAATTCTGGATGAAATTACAGAAAACTATCTTCCCTTTCCACTCTTCGAACGATGTCAAGTTGAAAACGAACAAAATACTGTTTTTAAACCTGTTGTGCCACCCCCCCCCCTCTCGCCATCTTATCCACAGCATCCTGTCAATTTTCAAGACATGTCTCCAAGGAGGCATTTCCATACGCTTACTGAATTTTCCGTAGTGTAATCTCGGATATTTTATTCCCAAGATACCGCGATACGAAATTATGATTCAACGTCTATATTGAAAGGCATGTATCAGTGACAGCTGGTGGGAAGAAGAAAAGCGATATAGAACACTTCGGAGATTTGAATATCTATGTAGCAAAACACGAGGATGGCGCGTCTGTGTCAGGATTGCCGTCACGTTTATTCGATTATCCGCAGTCTCCTGTCTCGTAATCTACCTGTCTCGGATCAGATATTCACTCGTCCCAATGGCGGAATTCACTCCGATTATAATTCACGAAAAATTGCGATCTGCGATGAAACTTCGTCACCTAAAAGACAGGCGATAATTGGCTGAACTGAGATAAAATCGAGCACTTACCTACGGTTTATAGTACTAGAATATTGTAACTACGGCCATTTTTTCAAATTAAGAATTTTTTATGTTCTTTCAGAACCAATTTCAAGTAACTCAGAACAAGTACACTTTCGTGAAAGTATTTCATATTATATGATAATAATAATTTACAATATTATCCAAAAATTATCTTTTTCTCTACAGTGTTGTATCAAAATAATACTTTAATTTCCATATTTTCACAAAATTACTTTATAACATGTATTTGATTACTGCTACATTGATGAATGACGTGATTTTGTAAGGGTATGGAAATCGAGGTATTATTTTGATATAACATTGTAAGAGATTTTTTTTGCTAATATTGTGATTGATGTTATTACACGTGTAGATATTTGTAATAGATTTCTGATGAGGATTGGAAGCTATAATAGAATAAAATGATTCTTCAAGAGTTTGTTTATTCTTCATTACTTGAAAGTGGCTCTGAGAGTACATGAAAAATTCTTAAATCAAACAAAAAAAAAGGAATCATAGCATTGGTAGTGTCAATATTTAAATAATAATATAGCAAAAATAACTACAAGTCTTTGCATTCTTCAGATGGTTGATTCATGAGAATTATTATCATATGGCATTGCAGAAGTCCTGTAGAAATATGTTTTTAATGTCGGATTTTGAATTTTTTCAACAAATACAAATTTCTCATCGATATCATATAACAATGTTAGACTTATAACATATAAAAAAAATTGCAATAAAAACTAGCAAAGCGTACGATATTTCAGATTGATTTTACAGTACACGATTTTATTCTAGTAATTAAAATAATTAAATTGTATATTTTACAATATCATCAACTATCAAGAAATAGTACATTCATGAAAAATCATGTTATTTTAACTGGAAAAATGAGTAACAAGAGTTTAAATGATTTTATTGATATTTCATACACAGATACTGTATTTTGTGTACTTGTATAGTAAAATTCACGATCTACATGGTAATATTTTTATTCTTAACTTCTGAAATTTTCTAGATATTTTTTTATACATAGGGTAAATCCGGGAGGGATGCAAAAATCCGCACCTTTTTAAAAATCTATGTTTCTTCATAATTATTTACTGAATAAGAACTTAACTATATCAAAAGTTGAAGGATCATACTACATATTGGAAAATTCATTTGCGTGAGAAAATAAAATTTGTTAATAATATTTCTATTTGAAAAAAAAATTCAAATCCGGGTGAGATGCCACCCTTCAGGGTAAGATGCCGCAAGTAGGCAACGTTGGATAAAAGAGGTTATTTACATTTTTTATCTTATTTATTAAATGTTAGATATTTTTTTACGCAAAGATCATCATTTATTGTTGTTTTCCAACTCAAAAGCAAACAAAATCATCAAACAATAAAAAGAAAATTTTCCATCGTCATACAATACATGGTCGAAGGTAGTATTCAACAATTGATTCTACTTCATTGTTTTTCTCCCACAATTAATACATAAATCGTCAAAAATTGTACATTTTGTGTGGAAGCATTTGTTGCAAGAAGGACAGCGAAGCCAATCCTTTTCGTCAGCGTTGTACATCCCGCGTGGAAAAAATTGATTATCACTTATGAACATCGATGACCACTATCAGTGCATCAGTATTTTCGGACATTAGTGTAACCAGTACGTACTAATGACCACCAACATCATCAGTGGTTTCCCACCATCGGTATCCATCAGTGGGTCGCCACCATTGGTGGCCATCAGTGGTTATTAGAGGAAAAAGTTTTGCAAAATTAAAAGCGGATTATCTGTTGATGTTGAAATATATTTATTATCGAAGAAGGTACAATAAAACAATCATTTTTTTTCCGATTTTTTTTGCCAGCCAAGCCTTTCTTTTCTCCGGGTCCCGAGATTTTTGCCGGGCGTTCGTGCATTTATTTGCACATTTGGTATATAACATTTTTCGCAATAATTTCGTGTCCAATATGTTCTAAAATTAGTTAGTGATCATTAATCCGAGTTTGGAATTAACACACGAGTGGAATAATTCTCCTTCGACGACTAATCGCACATAATACTTTATTCAACGACAGCAAGGAATATGTGCTTGAGGGGCCCGCTGAGAGGAGGACAAATATGGGTTACTTGACTGATGGACGCAACAATGGCCCTGTTATTTTTTTTTTTCACTTTCCGCAAGTGCGGTTTTCCCCGAAATTCGGGAGGCATTAGCAGAGCATATATGTGACCCGCCGGGAGGAAAGGGACCTTAGGGCGAAAAAATCGATTTCCGGATTAATTCACTTTCCGATAGTTTTGGGATTGCTCTTTTCAATGAACAATAGAGCGACGCGCACCTTTCATTCCCATGTTTAACGTTACTCGCATCAACTTCAAACGCTCGCCGTGAAAAATTTTGTCGAGCTCCCTAAGGTCCTTTTCTTCCCGGCGGGTCATATATGTAGATATTTACCCTCACTCTCCTCAAAACCCATGATGCGTTGATTTTTGTTGTTTTTCACTGATTGAATTGTTTACGGTTGTTTACGTCCAGCAACGCCCGATTGTTTACGTCGCGTTTACTTTGAGGTTATGGCGCGCTATCGCTCGGATAACGAATTAACGTTAGTGGTCATTAGTGGTATATAAGTGCTTTAGTGATCGTTAGTGGAACGTCAGTGATCGTGGGTGGTCGTTAGTGTTACGTCAGTGGTCTTCGGTGGCCTGTCAGCGGTCGTCGGTGATACGTCGGTGGTCGTCGGTGGTCATCGGTGTTCATGAGTGATAATCAATTTTTTACACGCGGGATTTTGCTGCATTCACGACATTTTTTAACTTCTCTCACTTTCTTGGTTTCCCTACTGCTTATTCTTTGCGGAACTCTTTTTTTTCTTGGCAGGATTATCTTCCCAATCACTTGAAGAATTGAGAATTGTGGTCTTCTTCAGATGCACTCATGTTTTCAAATTCTTTCAAGAGTTTCTTTTACGCAGAGAGGGATCTTTTTTTCAATTTCAATTTTTTTATCGATTCTGTTTTAGTTTTATTGATATTCCCAGGAGATGTCAAGAGAACAGCTTTTGGTTTTGCTCTAGAATTGTTGAGAGTTTTCAGAGTTGGCACGGGTAAAATTTCGGCCAGAACTTCTTCTGCCACTGTATTAGAACCATCGCAAGCCGGTTCTTTGTCTCCGATTTTTAAATCAGATTCAGATTTTATTTGTTGTTCTGCTTGAGGAATTTCATATGGGTTTTGGATGTGATCAGAAATTGCGAAAAAATATTCCGGAAGAACATGTCGGTTAAAGGGAAAAATTCCAGTCGATTGAAAACCAATTGTGCAGTTTCCTACTGTCGCTTTAATTAGTTCTCCTGCTTGCAATGTAATAACTTTTCGGCCAAAACATTTTTTTTATGTATTTCACATTACTTTTTCACTTAAGTAACAATATCTCATTGGAGTGCTTATAGTAGGTAGGTGCGGCATCTCACCCTGAATTTATTGCGGCATCTTTACCGATTGTAGGGGATAGACGCCACACCAACTTAATTTTTACTTGAAACGTCAATTCTTACGAACAATATCATCAATCTCTCTAAAAGCTTCACACAATGCAATAAACGCGTGGATTCGTAAGAATTCACACAACGCCGGGAAAAAATAAATATTTATGCTACAAGGGAGAAACGGAATGATTCAACTCGCGCGCTTGCGCACTCGCTGCCGCTCGTGCCCAACTGCTCGCTCGTGAAATCATTCCGTTTTTCCCATGTAACATACAATATTTTTTTCATGTATGTGTGGACTGGCCGCTTACGATGAAACGCGTGAACGCAGGCTTCTTTTTGGGAAATCATAAAATCAGGGGGAGAATTCTTCTTTCTTCCCTGAGAATTCCTCCGCTGATTTTATGGCTACTCGGAAAGAGGGCTGTGTTCACGCGATTCATCGTAAAAAAGCGGCCAGTCCAACGCATGCATGGAAAAAATATTTTTTCAAAACCAGCGCTACAAATTTTACGGCCTCCGCAACGTGATCGAAAGTAAATAGCTGATAATAATACTTCTTTGTCTTATAGAAAAGAGCAGCTATTACTTACATTTTCTTTTACGCGACGAAATACACATTCACGCATACACTCGCGCCAATACATCGAATCGATGTACGAGATCTCGAAAGTGCGGCATCTATACCGACGTGGCGTCTCACCCGGATTTACCCTGTAGAAAAAAAAATTTGAAAAAATTATAAAAACGGTAGACAAGCTTATATATAAAAAATATTTTGTTAGTTTAGAAAATGTTTGCAAATTTTGAAAAATTTGGAATATCGTTCATTTGCTCGAAAACAATTCAACACTACAAACATTTTCAGCGCAGCACAAAATGAAATAACTCTTTTTTTTCAAGAATTTCCAAGAGTAATTTGAAAAATATTTTAAAATCTAAGAATTCCAACGGAATGCTTGAATATCCCGAATAAAATATGCAATCAATCGTGATTATTAATTAATACTATTTCATTTGTTATGATAACTTAAGAATTCCGCCAACTTTTTTTCCACTCTGCTTCTTTGGACATTACACAACGATAGCTAATATTCATAACTCTTGAGAAAATCCCAACTTTATTTTTTAATTACCAAAGTTTCTTGCATTTTCTGGCTTGCGTTGCGCGGCCTCAGTCACGCTGGTTTTATTGTCCTGGGGGGAAAAGTTTCGTAATCGATTCTCTTTTTAGCGAGGGGAGAAATGTTTCGTTGGGCCAACTTTTGTTTGGGCGCGAGGTTTTGATCTAATTGGTTGATGAGTATTCATGACTGATGAAATTTTGAGTTGCACTGAGAAATAGCTGACGTCTGGAGTAGATAATCGGTATGGAATGATGATAAATTCAACTTGGCTAAACTTAAAGGTTTTTGAATTCTTGTTATTCGACGGAGAAAATCGAGCATAGTGATTTTTATTTATTTCAAGACCTAATAATTTGCAATATATTAATTAATAAAGAAATATAAATTCTGTTTGCTCAGATTTTTAAGGTGTGTAGACTCAGAGATAAATACAATTTTTTGTAATCATAACATGTTTCTGAAAATTAGACTATTTTGTAGCTCTTTTTTCTGCGAAAAGGACTGTCAAAACTTGACTGTTATACAGTCAATTTTAGTGTTAAAAAGTTAAGTCGGTTTTTGACAGTCGAACATTTTGATCTGAAAAGTCAAAATATGTGATTGTTTTTTTAAACATATTTTTTTGTGAAAAAGAAAACTTTTTATTTACTTTTATTTTCTTAACATTTGAAACTATTTGAGTCTCGATTTCAGTTACTACACTTGATAATCTGTTTGGTATGATTTTATATTATTTTCAAAGTATCTCATCGTTGCCTATCTGATTTCACAAACAAAATTTTCGAATTTTCCTCAAAGTCGATTTTACTGTAATGCGCAATAATTTAATTTTTTCAGTCAATATCGCTTGTTACAGTTAAACTTACGTTTGACGTTTAGACGTTACAGTCACTGTAACGAAAATACAGTAAACTTGAACTGTTTTCTTCAAAATGGCCGATTTCTCCTTCAAGTTAAAAAAAGCAGAACTAGCCCATCATCGATAAAAGTCTCTATTTCTACCGATCATCGCGAATAAAATTTCATTCTGGAAACAATGCAAAAACTCGACGAGATAACTCGCTCGCGACGATTTGCCGATAGCTTTTTGCGCGTTTCGCATTCGGTGTTTTTGTGTTATGGCGATAAGATAAGGTTTGAGTTGCATTTCGGCCTTATCGGAGCTGGATACATCGCAGTCGAGATAAATCGTCCCGGAGTATTGAAACACGCCTCGCTTGGCAATCACGAACCTCACAATGCCGGAATTCCCTTTGAAAAAGCGTCGATGGGGGCAATAACATATCGCGCAAGATTTGTCGCTCGCCATACAATATTCCATATTACAAGTGCCCCCGTAGATTACCACTGCGCTATGTAAAAATGCGAATAAAGCGCCCGACGATAATGGAACCAAAGGGACGCAAATGGCCCTATTTTCGGAAATGGTGCACTCGAGTTTTATTTCCGATCATTATACGTCATTTTCGGATATTTGAAAACGACGACAACGGCATTTTCGACGCCACGTGTTGCGATTTATTGATTCTGGATCGAATTTCAGTATACATGGTATTTGAAAGATATTGTAGAACGGTTGAATACTACTGTTTAATAGAACGGCTGAAAACAAAACTCGAAAGAACGAAAGTCTGTACGTAAGACAGATTTAAATCTGTTTGAATCTAAAAGTCGGCTATGTTACCTTCGTCAGTAAGAATCGGCTAAGTCTCTTTCAG
>JAPYZL010004188.1:0-22163 GCA_030522825.1 Platygaster orseoliae | reverse complement strand
AAAGAAAGCGAACTACTCCCGCGGACGATGATTATGCTAATGAAATAAAGCAAACTACTTCCGAGTACTATGATGATCCTGAAGAAAGAAAGCGAACTATTCCCGCGGACGATGATTATGCTAATGAAATAAAGCAAACTATTCCCGAGTACGTTGATTATCCTGCAGAAAGAAAGCGAACTACTCCCGCGGACGATGATATTCTGAATAAACAAAGCCAGCAAGTAAAAATTTATCAAGTACTTCAGTACTTGAGTACTTGAGTGAGTGGGGAATTTGTAAACGTTCTCGTTTTTGGAAATCAATAAAAAATTCATTTTATACATGTGTTCTTATTGTACAGGTTAAAAATCAAAACGTGTAAATTAAAAAAAGTCAGATTCTAAGATTCATGTGCATAGGTCTTGATATGAATATCGTTGTCACAAGGTGTAAAATAATTTTGGTGATCCAGTTTTTTATATATAATTTCAAATACGTAAGTTTCTTCGAAATCAAACTTTACGATTCGGAAGCAAAGGTTTGTAAAATCAACAGTTAAACTTGTTTTTGGACTGAATATCTGAATTATACACAAATAAGCAACGCATGTAATGGATAATGACTATACATTAATTCATTTGTACAACGCAGGAATGATTGTAAAAGCAAAGGTTCAAATATATCACTCTGAAAAAAAGGGCAGTATTTTGATTTATTAACTTATAGTTAGTTTACATTCTGAAATATTCTTTTATAGAATTTTCATTTGGAAGTCACAATGTTAAAATCTTGTTACTTACGATTTTCGCCGTTGGAAAATTCAACAGCTGTAGGATTTCGAAACACATCGTACTCCTCATTGTTGGCGTGTACAAATCAACGTGTATAAATAACGAATCAACAGATCTGTCAAAGGCCTAAAACATTCTATAATAATGCTGAAGATAGCTATAAAAATAATTAATGTTACAAATTTTAAATATTTCTAAACATGGACAATGATGCTCAGAACTTGGGAATCGAAGTTTTTCTTAAAAAAATTGTTCGTCTTTAACGTTTCAAAACAAGAGTTTTTCAAAATTTGTCAATTCATACCAATTGCATTTATACTCCTAGAATTGTGCGATTTTCATCACTCAAACACCTATATTTGCAACTAAAAGTATTCAAGATTTTCCTTTCCTTCAAATGACAAGAAAAGCCAATTTAACTTTCAAAATACTAAATAATTATTTTAAAATTGCTCATGAAAATTTCTGTCGGATTTTAATTTCAAAACATGAAAACTTTGTTTTCACCATTGGCTTAAAAAAATACTTGACTAAATTGATTAGAAGGATTGTGGAGTCATTTTAACAAGGGAATAATTTATCGGAAATAGAAAAACAAAGAATGATATTCTAAAATCGAATAAGGGACATAATAATAAGTAAATAACTGAAATACATCTGTAAAACTATCTGAGTCGACATGAAAAAATCTAAATTCATTCTCCAAATCCTTTTGCTGCGGTTCGACTATTACGTTTTGTAATGATCAAAATTATTTGTGAAAAAGTAAAGTAAACCTCTTAACATTGAATTGTGAATGCTGTATTATAATAAAATAATTTTTAAAAAATATGAAATCTTTTTTAAACATTCATTAAGAAATACATAATAATACTTTTTTTCCACCTTATAACTCGAAGTCGCAAAGTCCTTTTTGGATTTTTAACAATAAATACGTAATACTTTTTCTATGAAATTCAGTTTCTGAAAATTCATAATTCCATCACTGTTACTAATCAATCGTTTAAAGTAAATTAAATAATGTACATAATTTTTTATTTGTCTATTAATCTTTGCTAATACATGATTGTATAAATATTGGCCTAAGAACAATACATACAGAAAATTCATAGTAAAAATACAGATGATAACGAATGATCAAAAGTTTGAATAATAAGGAACACGAAATCACCGCTTGATGAGCTTGAATTTCAGTTCTCCATCTGGTGTATACATAAATGTCACCTTATATTGCAATGGTTTGTGGTGGTATTCCAATTTGTACGAACGTATCAGCTAGAATCATACATGTTAATACTTTTTATACAACAAAAATGATAAATAGTAATTTCTGGTACTCTTATGCGACGGCGATTTTTGTGTATTAAAAAAGGAAATTTTGTTTCTTGCAACTTTTTTGAGTTTCAGAAAATTTATAAGAAATGTATTGTTATTCATAGATAATCACACTAATGTAGATTGAAAAAAGGTCACCTTTTCTTTTTCACTTTAGTAAGATTTTCAAAATCGCGTGAACCATTAACCATAACTTCATTTTCTAGTTGAATATGGTCTAATAAATAAAAAAAAACTCGCTTAAAAAAATTCAAAAGTTTTCTTCTGATGAAATCCAGAAAAAATCGCATCGCGTTTTCAATTTTATTGAATTTCTTTGCAATTTCGTAACACTGGAAGTTTGCAGAAAGTGTTGTTTTTTATGCGATATACTTTTTTTTAGTGATATAACTTCACAAAAACACTTACTTTGCTTATCAAAACTTTTATTTCCAAATCAACAAAGTCTCCCTATAAACACATGCGAGCCCTGTATCCATAAGGCAATTATGCCGCGAAAGGGTGCAATTTTTACGTAGTTGAGTTAAGGAAATGAAAAAAATGTGTGAAATTCTTTTTGAAAGTTAAGGATTTTATTGAGAATTAAAAAGTTTAAGTATCAGGTGTATGTGAAAATTGTAATTGTGATCGAATATTATTATGGATGAATTTGTAAAATTAGAGATATAACTTTTTCCATGAATTTTTTTTCTAAGAAAAATCATTGAGTGTTATAAAATAATAATTGAAGGTAAAGGATATTATTAAGAATACACAAATTTAACTACAAACTGTACAGAAATCAGAAGTGTGACCCAATATTATTATTGATAATTATGTCTGCAAAATTAGAAATAGAATTTTTTCCATGCATGTTTATCTCTAAGGAAAATTGAAAAATAATAGAATTTTATAAAATACTTATTGAAATTTTTCTTAAAATATTTATTTAAAATCTTAAAATATTTATAAATATTGGGTTTTATTGAAAATAAAAACTTTAAGTATCAGTTGCATGAATAAAATTACAATTGTGATCGATATAAATTTGCAAACTTGTGGCTCAAACCTTTTTCCAAACAATTGAATCTTAGGAAAAACTAAAGCATTTTCTAAAATACTAATTGAAAGTAAAGGATTTTATTAAAAATCGACATATTTAACAATATCAACTTTAAAAAAATTGTGACTGTTACCTAATATTATTATTGATGAATTTGCTAAATTAGAGATAGAATTTCTTCCATGAATTTTTTTTTCCAAGACAAACCAAATAATTTTGAAAAACACTTTTTGAAAATATAAGGTTTTACTGAAAATCAAAAACTGTAAGTGTCAGTTGCGTGGAAAAAAATTACAATTATGATCGATAAATTTGCAAACTTGTGTCTAAAACTTTTTACAAGAAATTGAATCCTATGAAAAATTGAAGAATTTCATAAAATACTAATTAAAAGTAAAGAATTCTTTTGAGAATCAAAAAAACTTTACAAACTGTAAAAACATTATAAGTGTGACCCAATATTTCAGTAACTTTGTGAGAGTTATAATTTCCTCAAACTCAGTAATTAATGTTCAGGATTTTCATATATTAATATTTCAGAATTTATAAATTTATTATTTTCTGTTCATAAATTCTTATATTTGGAATCATGAAAATTTAATTTAATTCAACAAAAATTAACATGGAATCGTATACAGCATAAGATTCAATATTTTTTTAAAGTTAAAATTTCCTTAAATTCAGCAAATGTTCAGGATTTCCATAACTCTGAATCTATGAAATTATTATTGTTCTGTTAATGCATTCTTTCATTCAAAATCATGAAAATGTAATTTTTTTTAAGTTAAAATTTTTTGTTAATTCAGTAAATGTTAATGACTACCAGACCTCAGAATTAATGATTAAAATATTTTCTATGAATCAACTCTTATATTTTAAATCATGATTATATTATTTAACAAAAATTTATAAAGAATAAATTATAATTCCCTTCGAGAACGTCTTTTATCATATTCATATATTCGCGTCTTGTTTTTCGTGAAACTTCGGAATTCCTCGTGTACCTTCGACTGATTTCGACTAACGTCGACAAAATTCGACAATTTAAACATGCCAGGTGTTTTTCTACCGGTTTTATACAGTTTTATATTTCTCACTTCATTTATAAACAAAACAAATCACAAAAGTTTAAAAATTTAACAATTTATATATCAGTGAAAATTACTTGCGTTATCAACAATGACGGAAACTCAGCAAAAAACAAAACCAATAACATTAAAAGGATCGGCTGAATTAGTGAAAGAGTATTTGTGTAAGTTTTGATATCTCGTATTTCCTAACCTAAAACTTTTTGTTTACAAATTCTCGAAAATATTTAAAATTTATATATCACGATTTTCAATATTTTTTCACAGTTTAAACACAAAATTAAGATTATGACTTTTTTTTAGTTTGAAAATTGTATTAGTTATTTTTTTGGTTTTTTAAATCTGAATGTGAATTATGTAAAAAGAAGTTATGAAAACAGAAAAAAATTTCACTTTTTGAAAATAAATTTATGTCTTGTTAATATTTTTTTTATTTTTCAGGAAAAATAATGAACATATTATTTATAATGAAAATTCTTAATCATTGTTTTTATAGAATTTTTAAAACAACGATGACATGAATATTATATATTGTTTGTGGAACAATAAATTCTATGTAAATTCCTCATGTCTAAATTTTTAATTTCATTTAATTCGTAATTTTAATATTTTTCTCCTGTAATATTCTTCTCCTGTAATATTTTTCTCCTGTATATATTATTATTTTTATATTATTTTATTAAAAAAAAAGAGTTATACTGTTTTTTATATAAATATTCAACAATTATAATTTTAACCGACATTTTAACAATGATAATCTGAATAATATAGATTATATTTATAAAACCATGCATTCGTATATAAATTTCACATGTATTAAATTTTTATTTTATTTTCTTCCCATTTTCGATAAATTTATTGTCTATCGCATATTTAAATTTTCAATAATATTTGTAGTATGAAAAAACTTCGATTTTTTACAATATAATCAATTTTTTCTAATTCAAGAAATAAAAATATATTTTTGGATTCTGAAGTATTCAATTGATACTCATAAAATTATAATATGTTTGTAAAATATAACGTCTACGAATTTTTTTCAAATGTGTTTTTTTTTTATATATATACTTGTAAAATCTATCATTCAATGTTTAATCACAATTTTCGAATGACTTCATTTTCTAACATGACTTGATTTCGGTGCATTGAGAATCGAAAAATTAAATCATGATTTCCAATATTTTTCCTCAGTTTAAACAGAAAATAAAGATTGTGACTTTTTTTAGTTGTAATATTGTCTTAGTTACTTTTTGGTTTTTTCGAATCTAAATGCAAATCATGTAAAAAAAATTACAAAAACGGTAGTCTTAAGAATGAAAAAACTTTCACTTTTTAAAAATAAATTTATGTGCCATGTCATTATTATTTATTTTATATTTCAGGAAAAAATAATAAACATATTGTTTTTATTGAAAATCGTTAATTATTATTTTTACAGAATTTCTAAAAACAACGATAATGTTATGTATTATGTTTATGGGACGATAAATTGTGTATATATTATATAATTTTTCTATTACATTTGATTCGTAATTTTAATATTCTTCTCTTGTACATCGCATGTATTGTTATTTTTGTATTATATTTATTTTATTTTTAGGTAAAAAAAGGAATTATACTGTTTTCTATGTAAAGATTCAACAATTATTATTTCTACTGACATTTCAACAATGATAATCTGAATAATATAACTTATATTTATAAAACCATGTATTTATGTGTAAATTTCACATGGATTAAATTTTTATTTTATTTTCTTTTTATTTTTAATACATTTTTTGTCTATCGCATATTTAAATTTTCAATAAAATTTGTAGTATGAAGAAAATTTGATTTTTTACAATATAATAAACATTACGAGTGTTTTTTCGAATTTCAGAAATAAAAATATATTTTTGAATTTTGAAGTATTCAATTAATACTTATAAAATTATAATATTTCTGTAAAATATAATGTGCACAAATTATTTTAAATGTTTTTTTTTTTTTCATATACTTGTAAAATCTATTATTCAATGCTTTATCACAATTTTCAAATGACGTCTTTTTCTAACATTACTTGATTCTGGTGCATTGAGAATCGAAAAATAAAATCACGATTTTCAATATTTTTCCTCAATTTGAACACAAAATAAAGATTGTGACTTATTTTTCAGTTGTAAAATTGTATTAGTTATTTTTTGGTTTTTTGAATCTAAATGCGAATTATGTAAAAAAACATTACGAAAATGGTAGTCTTGAGAATGAAAAAATTTTCACTTTTTAAAAACAAATAGATATGCCATGTTATTATCACTTTTCTTATTCCTACAGAATTTTCAAAAAACGACGATGAATAAATATTATATATTATGTTTATGGAACAATAAATTGTATGTTAATTGTATAAATTTTTTATTTTATTTAATTTGTAATTTTAATATTCTTCTCTTGTACATCGCATATTATTATTATTTTTGTAGTATTTTATTTTTCGATAAAAATAAGAATATATATTATATATTATATATATTATATATAATATATATTATCATATATATACATATATATACATATATATACATATATATATATATATATATATATATATATATATATATATATTCACTAATTATAATTTTTACTGACATTTCAACAATGATAATCTGAATAATATAAATTATATTTATAAAACCATGTATTTGTATGTAAATTTCACATGTATTATAGTTTCCTTTCATTTTCTTACTATTTCCTATATATTTATTGTCTATCGCATATTTAAATTTTCAATAAAATTTGTAGTATGAAAAAACTTTTATTTTTTACAATATAATCAACATTTCCAGTGTTTTTTCAATTTTCAGAAATAAAAATATATTTTTAAATTCTGAAGTATTGAATTAATACTCATAAAATTATAATATTTCTGTGAAATATAACATTCATAAATCAAAAAAATTTTTTTTTTATAACTGGTAAAATCTATCATTCAACGCTTTATCACAATTTTCGAATGACTTCATTTTCTAACATAATTTGATTTCGATGCATTGAGAATCGAAAAAAAATCATGATTTTCAATATTTTTCCTCAATTTAAACACAAAATAAAGATTGTGACTTTTTTTGCAGTCGTAAAATTGTATTAATTATTTTTTGGTTTTTTGAATCTAAATGCGAATCATGTAATGAAAAAATTACAAAACTGGTAGTTTTGAGAATGAAAAAACTTTCACATTTTACAAACAAATTAACATCTCATGTCATTATTATTTTTTTGTATTTTTCAGTAAAAAATAATAAATATATTGTTTTTATTGACAATTGTCAATTATTATTTTTACAGAATTTTTACAAACAACAATAATGTTATATATTATGTTTATGGAACAAAAAATTGTATAAAAGTAATTATATAATTTTTATATGACATTTGATTCGTAATTTTAATATTATTCTCATGTACATCATGTTATCATTATTTTTGAAATATTTTATTTTCAGATAAAAAAAGAATTATCACATGTATTAATTTTTTACTTTATTTTCTTCCTATTTTCAATATATTTGTTTTACGTCACATATATGAATTCCAAACAAATTTGTAGTATGAAAAAGTTTTGATTTTTTACAATATAATCAACATCAATTAATTTCAGAAATAAAAATATATTTTTTAATTCTTAGGTATTCAATTAATACTCATAAAATTATAATATTTTATATCATAATTTCATTTTCTTTTGAATACTTGTAAAATCTATCATTCAATGCTTTATCACAATTTTCGAATGACTTCATTTTTTAACATTACTTGATTTTCGTGCATTTAAAATTGAAAAATAAAATCACATAACTATAAAAATTTCAGAATTAGATATGTAGTTTCAAAAGTTTTCAAATTTCTGAATTATAAAAAAATTTTGGAAGGATCTTTAAAAATACGAAGTTTTTTAAATCTTTGCAATAAATTAAAAAAAAATGTTAAATATAATTTTTGTTTTGAAAATAGCTCTTGGAAAACATTAAACTCCATTTACTAGATTCAATAAGCTCTGAATAATATACACGACACTAAAATACAAATATTCTAATATTCTTAATTCTTATTGCCTGAATTGTAAAAAATTCCTGCAAATCTGAAATCCCATAAAAGTAAATCCTTTTCTATAAACCAATACTTTCTCTTCTATTCCAGTATATGGAATCCACAGTATTTTGTATCAACGAGGAATATATCCCCCGGAAACATTCGCACCATCGGAACATTTCGGCATCTGCATACTCACATCCCAAGATGAAAAAATCGTCTCGTTTCTCAAAACTGTACTCGAACAAGTCCACGAATGGCTGCTTAAAAAAAAAGTCCACCGAGTCGTACTTGTCATAACAAATATCAATACCCAAGAAATTTTGGAAAAATGGGAATTCAAAATCGAACACGAAGACAGTGTTTCAAATGGCACCGGTGAAGGTGACTCGCAGGAAAAAAAAGACCTCAAACTGATTCAGAAGGAAATTCGAGAAGTCATGCGACAAATCATTGGTAATATCATTATTTTGGAAAATCGTTGCACGAGAATTTTAATTTCTTATCGTGATATCAGGAACTGTCAGCTTCCTCCCTCTTTTGGATTGCTTATGCTCCTTCGATGTTCTCACCTATTGTTTGCCAGACTGCGACATCCCCAACGAATGGGGCGAAACGCAACCAGCTTTCATCGCGAATAGCCAAGAAGTTCAATTGAAATCATTTTCCACGGATTTCCACAAAATGAACACCATCGTTAGTTACAAAAACACATAGATTCTATTTCTGTATAGTTGAGCTGTATAGGTAATCTCACAAAATCTCAAAAAGTTTGTCAGCGCAATGAATTTTTTCCAAGCTCTTCTTCATTAAATCAACTTTAAAGTAGGGATTGGAAATGGAAAATGAATGTCAGCAGATTTTTTTATTTTCAACGCAATCGACGGTTACAGTCCACGAAATGTTCACGTCGTTGAAAACAGGGCCGAAATAAAATCACCGACGCGGGAAAATATTTATCAATTACTTTTTAACGCTGTTGTACTCTTTCGTCATAGGCTACAAGATTGCGCCGCGCTATTTTACAAAAGATACAGTAGAAATAGACCTTGGAAAATGATGAAACTGGTGGCGATGGAATCGATTTAATGCCCAAATGTATTTACTGCGTAATTTCGATTACTTTTGGTAAATGTACTATTTATTGTTCTCTGTGAATTAGGTTTCATTGGGTTTTTCGTAATTTAAAAGTGTACATTAATGAATAAAATTAAGGTTTCTTTTTGGAATTCCGCTTGTTGAATTTTATGAGTAATCCCATCAATATTTAAATATTGGGAGGGTATCTTTGTGCATAAATTTTTTGTGCATTGTTAACATTGTGCATATATTTATTGTGCACACAAATTTTTGTGCAGTGGCCCATTGTGCATATTATAATAGTTTAAATTCATAAAAAAACAATATTTTTGTTTAGAATTATACCAATTTGTAATAAACGACCTAAAATTAACGAATGCTTCTTAAGAATGCAATTATTGATAATAATTTATTTATAATTATGAAATAAGTAATTAAAAATACTTGTAAATAATACTAATACTTGCTTGTATTGCTGATCTATAACCCTAGAGATTTTGATTTTTATAAGAATATATAAATTTGTATAAGATCGACCTTATGAAAGTCTTATAAGAAAAACTTTTTTAAAATAGTAACCTTATAAAAACCCCATGAAAAAGTTTTTCTAATAAAATTTCATTTCTTGTAGAAATTTTCAGATAATAATTTTTTCATAATCGTTTTTTTCTGTGTAAAATTTATAGAAAAGTTTGTTTTAAAATAAAATTTTCTATTCAAACAGTTTTTTCGAAAAAAAAGTCTTTCTAAATTTTTCAGGTTATTTGTATTTTTTAACTTTAGTGAATGACTAATTTTCAGAGTTTCCTTTATTCTTCGTTTTCTATGTTAATATTATTTTTAACGGTTTTTTAATAAGATTTTGTGAAATATGTTACATTGAAATATTTTATCAGTAACGATATTTCTTATGATTCAACTCATATTATTTCATATGATTTATATATTTCATATCATGAATGATATGAAATATTATTTCTTAATAATATTTCGTATGATTTTTTTTATTAATCATATTTCATATGATTGATTTCATGTGATTCATTTTTCATAAGATTCTGAAATTTTTTTTAAAAGTGTAACTGGTTTTTATAAGGTTCTTACAATAAACAATAATAATAATCATAATCAATTTATACTAAGTCTTATAATATATTTTTTGTAATTTTCATAACAAAATTTTTTTTATAAGAATTTTATAAGGTCGACTTTATAAAAAACGGAATTCCTATAAGAAATTTCTGATTCTTCTAAGAATTTTGCCATTTTTTATAAAAACCAAATTACTCAGGATGAAATTTAGATTTTTCATCAATTGTTACAACTATTTTCTTGTATATACAAAAGACAAGCTATAATTTCAATTTGCACAAAGAATTGTGCACAAAAATCTGCATCTACAATATATTTATACAAAAAGTCAAGAATACATAAAAAATTTATGCACAATAAATACCATCCCTATTAATTATTTTGACTTCCTTGTCTATTTCCACTGAACTACTTGAAACAAAAATGAATCTTTTGGACCAGCTTGTTTATGTTACAAATGTTTGACCGAATAAACGCTGAAATGGAATGTATCGTGCGCGAACAAGTGTGTATATGTTAACACGTATTTTACAAATCTCCCTCATTAACGAAAAGCTCGATTTTTTTGGCCATTCGTCGTCGATGTGTACAAAAGAGAGCGCCGTCGCGTTTTCTATTGTATAATTTTATGTGCGCGTCTAAAAATTGACAATACACGTCAATGGGTGCGTTTTTTTCGCTATTTCTATGACAGTGTCATTCTCAAGGATTTTCGCGCTCTCTTTTTCCGAGTTTTGCCCAGCGAGATGAGGGTACTATTTTTTTGTGCGACTTTATTTACAGAGCAATGGAAAGAAATAGCAGTTTTTTGTCGTATGTACAAAAATTCAGAAATTTTCATATTTTTTTTGGTTTTTCAAGTCTTTTTATATTGAATGTCGCGCTAAAATGGAGTACAAGTTTGATGGACCCGAAAGTAGTAAAAAAGTTATAACAATTTACGTCAATAAACAGAGATATTTCGTTTTTCAAAAATTTCGGTTTTCTACTTTGCTGCGTTCGCGAAAGGAAAATCATTAACAAATTTGTCACGCAATTAACGCGAAACAACAGTGTACAATATTTTACAATGGTCCTTAATGGCTACAACGAACTTGGCTGATTGGCAAATGGTTCGTCCAAGTTTTGTTTATGCTTTTTTCGTCATTTCATTAGCTGCAACCGCGGAACAAACTATAAATATTCGGGGCGTTTCTCGTTTGTCGTCATTATCTACATGGCTGCGTTTACAAAAATAAATTTCCCAGATTGTACGCTGATTAATTAATTTAACGCGTGTGCTGTTTCGGGTTTTATCTCTGGATTCATGCTTTTTTAGGTGGAATATGTTTTATGGAAAGCCACAGGTGTAGGCAGAAAAAGTTTTCGGGAGGGGTTTTTTGAAAAAATCGGTCTCGATATTATTTTTTTGAAAATCTGTAAATTATTGAATCCCTCTGGCATTGAATTTCAGAAGTTGCAGAAATAATGCATTATTAATGAAAAATAAAACCAGAAGTATACTAAGAGAACGATTTATTTACAGTTAATAAATATTTATTTGGATATGAGCAAATAAATATTGTTTTTTATTTGGATATGAGCAAATAAATATTGTTTTGTCTCAAAAAAATACACGTTCCATGAAATAAAATTTGTTAACTGTTAACAAATCAGAATTTGAACGAATGACTGTTCCAAGATATGAATTGTCAACAGTTAACAAATTTTATTTCATGTGGAACGTGTATTTTTTTAAAAAAAACAATATTTATTTGCTCATATCCAAATAAATATTTATTAACTATCAATAAATCGTTCTCTCAGTGTATTAGGAAAATCAAAAATCAAGTTCTATTATGATAGAATTTGATTTTTTACATATTGAATACATATATGAAAAATTTTGAACTTTAAACTTCAATGTTTTTATAACTTTAATAACTCCAAAATTCGTAAAATTGAATAGTTAATATTATTACCAAAACCAGATATTTGAAGATTAAAAAACATGAAATCCCAGAAGAATTATATTTTTTGAGTATTTCAGAAACGTTGAAAAATTTCGTATTTAATGTTATTCGCACATTTTTGTCGTATTTTTTGTATTTCTAGTATTAAAAAGTATTCAATTTATAACGATTTTGGGTTTTTATAGATTTCTAATTTATTTGTATATTGATTTACAGATTTCTACAATTTGATGCTCTAGAATTATAATTTCAATAAATTTTTAGTATTCTTAAAGATCTCTGAGAAAATAAGATCAACAAAGTTTTTTTATATTTTCGTTCTTTTGAAAATGTTTATAAGGTTTTGTAGCACTTAATAATATTTTTTTAAATTTTTGGTAAATCTATAGATTTTTATGTTTTTTTAGAATTCGATGGTCTAGAATTGCAAGTTTTCTAGATCGATACGTATTTGTTCAGATTTTTCAGAAAACAGTTTTTTCATAGAATTCTAATACTTTTAGTAGTTTTTTTTAGTTTGTTTACGATTCGAAACACTTTTTTGCATTTTTAAGAATTTCTGTTTGAATTTATAAAATTTGATTCTCCAGAGTTGAAAATTTCTTAGACCTTCAACATTTTCGCAAATTCTTGTTTTTTTTCATCAATCACTAGGTCAAAACAATTTCTCAAATTTTTTTCTGCGTTATCCTAACTAGAAATTGATCATTACTTTTTTTTTAAAGCCATTTAATTTTAAAAATCTTGAAATTTTTTATATTTAAATTAAAGAACCAATAGAAAATCATTTCTAGATTACAATAAGTGCATTTTGATCATTTTCACCTGTTTTCATTATTTTTTATTCTTACTTTCATCGAATACTTTATTTTAAAAATCATCATTATTAAGTCAACTCATTATTCTGTTATTGTTTGTATTTTGATTGTTTTTCAAGTTGATTATTCTTCTTTTTTATTTTAACATGGAATAATAATTAACCTTTAAAATGTCTTTTGGACCACTGATTATAAAACTACAGAAACTATGATTCATACCTAAAATTAGCGAAAATCAAACAGACATTAATTATTTCAAGCCCGAAAACTCAAGAATGCATTAACCAATGATTTATTCCATATTTTTCATACAACATGTTCGTGTTTCTTTAATCATTCACTTCTCCACTCCAAAAAAATCTGAACAACAACCCTTTCCATCGCAGAACGAAAAAAAAATCTCGCTTAAGTTCCGCGGCGATATTTCGCCAACTCCCAAAGATCCTTTGTATGTATATAGCCCCGTAAAAATGGCCGACGGCTTTCGCCCGTCATCGTGACGTTTTTCAACTGCTCGTGGTAAAATACACTTTTTTTTCTTATTCTCTCCTCGTAATAACGACTAGGCGATCGCACAAGTCGCCCCGTTCGTATCGCCCCAAGTATTAAATTGACTTTCATTCTACATTTATCGAACGCTCTCGTTTTTCCAACTTCCATGGGCTCCTTTTGTGAAAGCCCGGCATCTTATTTCCTTTCAAAACGCAAAAATGAGTATTTCCACGTGGGTAACAGACATTTTTCCAACGAGAATCGTTTTTCCTTTTTCGGGACGAAAATAACGGGGCGACCACATATTATCTCATATTTAATTAGTGACTTTCGTATAAATCATTACATGTACAATATATATGTATAGCTGCTTATTTATATATAATATAGATTCGTTCGTCAACGAATAGTGAAAATCATGGAAAAGGAACGCAAATTCTGCGGCACTAGGAAAGCTTGCACGGACATCATTCGCTACCAGTCTTATCTTCGATAAAATGACTCGTTTTTGTGTTTTATTATAAATTCTCGTCGTGCACTCTTTTTTTCGTCGATTCGTCGATTCGATTTGTCGGAGATGTAAGTGCTTTATCCTAATAAAAATCGTAATTTTCCTCGGCGCGCTCGTCGATTACGCGGGTTTTAATAATGAATATCGGTATGTATCGCGCCGTTTTTATGACGCATGGAGCTTTTGAGTTTCCGCGCAAAGTACCGAAATGCATTAAGCCAAGTCACGGGCCGTAAATTCACTTGGCGCGGCCGCCGCGAGGAGTTTTCCCGAAAATTTATATATCCACGCGAGCCTCCATGTCGCTTTTTTATTTCATTGCCGCGGGGCCATATGGGCGAAATTCCATGGGCTTTGCTTTTGGAGATATTTTTTTCCGATTCGGTTTGTAACTGGTGCAAAATGATGAAATTGCATTGCTGGAGATTTTGAGTGAAATTACTTCGATGGCTTTCGAGGTAGTTGAGATCGATCATTCGAATGAATTTCATGCGAGTGGTTTTTCGGGCTTTTTTTGGAATGCTTGTTTAATGATTGGCAGATAATGAAATTTTGGAAATTACGAGGGATTGTCATGTTGTGATTTTCTGGTTTTCGTGAAATTAGCGTGGTTAGTTTGAATAACAAGTGTTTTTTTTTTAATGAATTAATGTTTGAATAATAAATATTTTTTGGAATGCTTATTTAATGATTGGCAGATGATGAAATTTAGGAAATTACAGAGAATGGTAATCAGTTCTGTTTTAGTTTTCGTGAAATTAGAGTTTTGTTTGTTTGAATAATAAATTTTTTTTAAAATAATTTAAATTATTAGTTTGATGATGAGTTTGATTTATTTGAGTTTATAGTATGAAAACTCGAATAAATAGTTTTAATAATAATTATTTTTTGGAATGCTTGTTTCATGATTGGCAGATAATGAAATTAGGAGAATTACAGAGAATCGTAATTAGTTTCCTTCTGGTTTTGGTGAAATTAGAGAGGTTTGTTTAAATAATAAATACTTTTTTTAAAAATAATTTCATGATTAGTTTAATGAATTTAAAATAATAATATTTGAACTCAAATCAATATTTTCAATAATAATTATTTTTTGGAATGTTTGTTTAATGATTGGCAAATGATGAAATTCGGGGAATCGCAGAGAATTGTTGTTAGTTTTTTTCTGGTTTTTGTGAAATAATATTGGTTTGTTTATGTAATAAATACTTTTTTAAGTAATTGAAATTACAGTTTAATTAATTAAATTCTTTTTACCCAAAAAAGGATAATAAATATACTCCTTTTAATTTTCGTGAAACGATGTCAAGTTTCTAAAAAAATTTCGAAAACTGTGTAGCAATAGTAAAATTTTTAAAATCACCATTTTTCTGATGCTTTTTTGAATATGATGTATATATTTTAACAAAATGAGGAACAGAATTAATTATTTATGGAGAAAACTATTTTTAATAGCCATCGCAGGAAATGCTCCAAAATAAAACAGACAGATGATCATTTGATCAAATTAAACTGAACCAGAAAAAAATAAAGTAGGTGGAACTTTATCTTCAAGAATAAATTCAGAGTATTGAAAAATCACGTGAAATAAAAAATTCTAAACTTTTCTAATTTCCAGTGATTAAAATTTTAAGAGCTGCTATGTCAAAAACAATGTAATGAAAATTGGAACTGGAAAAAATTTTATTCATTTTGTATGAATAATTCGAAA
Organism: Platygaster orseoliae; assembly: GCA_030522825.1. Taxonomy (NCBI): domain Eukaryota; kingdom Metazoa; phylum Arthropoda; class Insecta; order Hymenoptera; family Platygastridae; genus Platygaster; species Platygaster orseoliae. The sequence goes on along the minus strand of JAPYZL010004188.1, from coordinate 6,198 downwards.
AGTACAGATATTTTTATACGCGATGAAGAATCGAAAAATTTTTGCACCCTTTCATCCAATAGAAAAAAATAAGTCTCCCCCCCAAAAAAAAAATTATAAACAATCATTATTACATGTGTTTTTGTTCCCTTGCTGTAAAAAAATTATTAAATTTTTTGTCACACGCGTAGTATTAATTTTACCTCTTTCCATATTTACTCAAAATTCTCTGAAAGATTGGAGTTGCAACTCATGATATTTGAATCTATTCAACATGTATGTAACCGTTTGAAAACCATTTACTCGAATCAAATTCAACAACTTTTGTGTACGCTTTCGTTTACGGCGCGGAAAAATCACTTTCTATTCATGGTCTTGACCTTTTGAGCCCGAAAAATCATTTTATCCATCCACAAAAGCACACAAGAGAGCGAAAACTTTGGTAATTGATTCCCGAGCGCGCCGAGGATGGTTACATCACAAGGAAACAGGATAATTCGTCTTTAATTGATCCTCTATTTTCTATGTAAAAGCACCCCGTACCGTCGCTGAAAATCAATAAGAGCAGCGTTTTTCTTCACCGAACCCGAGCGCCGGAAAAAGCAAATTTTCACCCATCAACAATTACTTCAGTTACGTTTTCCACGTTCTTGAGGAATACCAAAAAACACGTGTAAAAACCTGAAAATCTTAAAGGGTGATTTACAAGCTTTGGCATTTTTTCAAAAAAAAGTCTAGTGATTATATTACAATTAAATATTGTACTGTGGAATCAGTCTGAAATATTGTACTTTTTGCTAGATATACATTGCATTTTTTGTTTGTTGCGTTATATTGTAAACATTGTCAAAACTTGAAGATGTGTTGTATAATTCTGTTGTACTTTCTAGAATACTATATTGTAATATCATGATAAAAAGCACTATCATATTGTAAATTTTACATTGTCATTGCGGATTTTGTCATTTTTATATTGTGTAGTAAGAATTGCTATATTGTAACAATATAATTTTTTGTTTAGTTTGTTTTTCAGTGTTACGAGATGAAAAATTTGATTCTTCTTCTTTTCTATTTCACACTCAAAGTACGCTTGGAGGATGATCATTAATTAACTTTTCCTCGTACAATATGTTAATTTGTACTCAATCCTTGTGCATTTTGTAATGAAAAATATGTCACAAAAAATTGTTTCCTCGTACGATATGTTCATTCGTGATGAATTTTCAAGCTTTTCAATACAAAATATGAAAAGATACCTGAAACTTTGATATAATTTTAGTTACCTAAACTTTTAAATCACCCTTTAATATCAACAACGCTTACTTGAAACAGTGCAGATTGATAATTTTTTTCCAGTAGGCACATATTTCATTAGGCCGATGTTACTGTAGAAAAATTTTTCTTTTTTGTTATCTTCGGAAACGCATAGAATAATTAATCGATTCGGAAAAAAGTCGCGGGTTTTCGGTGCTCGAATCCTTTTTCAGATGAGTCCGATGGAATTGATTTGGAAGTTTCTTGGGGCCAAGGCGCACTCGGAAGCTCCTGGTTTTTCCCCAGGTTTGGATGTATCCAGGAACTATTTTTGTAGGTCCTTGAGAGTTTGTCGGGCCGGAGATAAATTTTCCAGCGTCGTAAATCAAACGGCTCCGAACCTGTGGGAATAATCTTTGGTTAGCGTAAAAATGGCGCGCTGGATTTCATTGTTTTCCGATGATAGCGCGAGAGACAAAATAGAACGTCGATTCCCACATGACTATTTGGTTCGAATTCGCGTCAATATGTACTCTGTGGAATTCTCTACGAGTCATTTTTCTGCGTCAACGTATAACGCAATTTATTGTTTATTATTGCAGGGTAGTAATGATTCTGTTTTTGGATAGGACACCACATTGTCCAAACCATAATGACCAAAGATTTTCATGTCCATCTAATTATTATTTTATTCTAACTTCAATTTTTGAAAAATTCTTATTATGTTTTAAATTTAAAAATTTAGACATAATTAAAAAACTGAAATTTTTTAAATAGTCCATAATTTTATAAGTAGACAGTATAAATTTTGTGTATTGTGATCATTATCATATTTTTTGGAAAAGTGTATAATTTTCTGTAATTTTATGAATAAAATTTCAAAAACTTGGAAGTGTAGAAAAATTACGAAAAATTATTTTATATTACAGAAATTTTGATGCATTTTTTTCGTTTATTATTATTCAAATATGAAGAAAATGAAAAAGCATAGGGATAATTCTCCAGATTGTTGCAAATTCTATAAAAATCGAAAAATTTGTTAAATTTCAGATAATTGTCAAAATATTACCATTGTCAAAACTGAAAATCAAACTAATTATCTCAAAAATTTCTAAAATTACAAATACTATCTTTTTGACGGTATATAAAAACTCGATTTTTTCAAAAAGTGTCTATTTTAAAGTTTTTATTTTTTACATAATTGAAAAATAAAGAAGTGGCCGATCCGAAAAACTCGAGAGAAAAAAATTATTATCTCAACAACTCGTTCCTTTCTAATCCCTATTACTGGTACTGGAAATCTGATAAAACTGTCATAAACTTTCAGAACTTGGACAAAATGTGTTGTAAATCAAATAAGAAATCGCTACATCTTTTTGTTTGTGTAATATACACTCCATATAAATCAACTTCGTTTCTGAACATTGTTTACGACTTTCCAACTGATTCATTAGAGAAACTTGAGCTTTAAATAAATCGTGAATTCGATCGATGTACGTCGAAACTTGGGCGCTTCGAAGATAAATTGGGACGCATTTGGTTTAAGCCTCTCTTCAGTTCCACGTGGAAAACAATGGAATTACACGTTCTATTTTCAATTATTTATAAGATGTTAGAAAATAAATAATCTGAGCTAAAGTATTGTGGAAATCAAAACCTCTGAATTTACACGATCTTGAGAGAAGTTTTTAAAAATAATTTTTACAATTTTCGAGAATATTTGAGATTGGGGTTTATATTGACGATTTTCAAAGTTCATCAGAATTTATAAGAAATTCCTAGTAAATTTCACGAAACTAAAATATTTTCAAACGTAAGTTTGTCAAAAATGTAACATTTGTGAAAGTAAAATTTGGTTGATTAATGTTCGATTTTACTCAACTGAAATAATAAATGCAAATTTTTCTCTATATGAAATTTGTAGAATTTCTGAATAGTTCGAGGATATTTATAAAATTGAATTTTCTGGAGAAACAGAGTAGTTCAGAACAGAACAAAGGAGCATTTGCAAAAAAAGATAATAAATATAAATTGAGTATAATATTTTTATTTTTGAGTTTCATGATTACAAAATGTTAAAAGACAGTGCAAGTTTTTTATTTCTTGTTTTATTGACCTCGTTTGAAAATTGCAAGCCCACAAATTTTTCATAGATCGACAGTACTGGTGCAGAAATAAATGCTATAATTTCATTTTAATTATTTAAAAGTCAGAATCAGTTCAGGTGAAGCTTTTCCAAATGAAATATAATTTAACGAGGATGTTTTTTCATAATTCATAGAAATCCAGATTATACGAAAACAGCTTTTTCATGTAACGGAAATCCAAGGCGAGTATTTTCATCAGTTTTTCCTCCGGATGTTAAATATTTCATTTTAAAGAAGCGTCGGCAAATATATGATTTGATATTTTTTTAATCAAGGCAAAATATGAAATCCAGAGCGTAGTTTCGATTACCGTAAAAATAATATGACATCCCAGAAAAAAATCGAATTGTTTGAGAGAGGAAAATTTCGCAGTGAAAATGAACTGGAAAAATCCCTGCTGAACTTGGGAAAAATATTGAAATTAAAGTTTTTCCAGGAAAATGATATATTTTTTTATAGTTATAGAATTATATTGTTTTATATAAATTTTATCCTTGAAAATGAACGAAATTTATCTTAACTGATAATTCTTCTAATGAAATTTTTTAAATATTCCCCTCTCAACAATAATCTTATAGTTTCAGGGAAAAGGAGAAATTTTTCATGCCCGAGATGATATTCGAAAGGAAAAAAGTCGGATATTAAATTCCACGGTCGAAATTTTCTCGGATGCGTTTTTTCTTTGGTTTTGTTGGGGTAAAAGCGGGAAACACAGCGTTGAGAATACAAACCTAGGAGATGAAGTAATTGGATCAATATTTGGAGTGAAGTGAAACGAGCGAAGTGGGAGCTAGAGGAACCTGCGTAATGCTAAGTTACATTCTTTTGTGCTCGTCACCAGATATTGTCAAGGCAATTACGCTTTTCCTGGTGCAAATGAGAGAAAGAAGAGCGACGTTTAATGGCGAGACGCGACGCTGAAAAAATTTCGCGGAATTCAAAACTCGACGCTCTTTTCCTCGTAAAGAGAGCGATGAAGGATTTTTTCTTAATTTTTAAGAGGATGAATTTTTTCCTTTTCAATTTACGTGGAGGGAAAAATGTTTCTGAAATTTCGAGATGTATTTGGGTCGTTTCATTTCGAATTCTTTGGATTATTCAGGTCCAGGTTTTTTTTTCACTTGAATTCTAATTGTTTCGTTGTAGGTTATTTTCAATATATAGAAAAAAGTTAATTTTTATTAACTGTTAGGTATATGTGAATTTTTCTTTATAATTCAATAATTTTCGACGAAAATTTTTCAATTGTTATAACTTCTTTTTATTATTCAGCTAAAATTTCACTCTTCAAGGAAAAAATTCGAAACTTAATTTTTCAAAAAAAACTTTCGAGTAATTGTGATTTAGATAAAAAAAATCTACAAGTTGAAATCTTGAAATTTCATCGTTGCACCAATTTGTTCAAAAAGCTATTCAGTTAAAAACAGTGTTCAACAATCAATTATTATTTTACATTAATTATTTATTTAACGAGATTTAAACGAAACGAAATTCATCAATTGTAATACTTTAATTACCTTTTCATACAATTCCCAAGACTTTTTCTACCTTGCTTGACTTCCCAATAAAAAATCCAGCCTCAAAAAAAAATAAAACCTCTCGCGAAAAGCTCGACTCGCGTTTTCGTAGGAAAATAAAACAAAATGGTTGATGAAAGTAATACGAAATCTGGGCGTTTCCTCCGGCAAATGAATAACTTCGAGTTAGATCCGACAAGGGTCCGACTGGGGATGAAAATTTTCTTCCCGTTGTGATTATGCTGAGAGGAAAAGTAGCTCCCTTCGACGCAGGGGCTGTTTAAAAATGTAAAATCCCGAAGGAAGGCGTAAGAACACATTATAATCTTCGGGCTGCTTGCAGCAAAACGGAATTTCCATTTAGTGCCTTCGCCCCTCGCAGCCCGTTAAGGTAAAGGCCCGGAGTAAACCACTGCGAGACGGTAACACGTCGATTCCATTACTCGAGGACGCGTCATTGTCGGCAAAGCAAGGGAAAACGACTCGCGAGAGCAGTTGAAGATATTCTATTATGCGGAGCAGCTTTGGCAAGATGAAAAGGAGGGTTTTCGGGGCGCGAGAAACAGTCCGAGATTCGGCACGATTACCCGCCAAATCGAAATTAGGGCTCCGTGTTTTCGTCACTCGTGGGAACAGGGGCGTTTTCAATTTTCGTGTACGTGATTCAGTGTTTCAATTAAAGTTTCCGTTATTTCCCTGGTTCCAGGAGGTTTGGTGCAATGAATGCAGGCTGTTTGGAGCGAAAAATTTGGGGGTTAAGAGGGTTTTTGAGAGAAAGAGGAGAATTTTGTTAGAGTTCGAAAAAAACTAGATATTTATGTTAGTGCGATTGTGCCAAAAATTAATAAAAATACTAGAAATTTGTGTAAATACTTGAAAATTATTTAAAAGTCTATAAGTACAAAAATATATAAAATACTAAGAATCTACATAAAAAAACCAAATTCTAGATTATCGAAGTTTAGAAGCTTGCATATGAATCCATAAAAATAACAGATATCTACGAAAATGAACAATCATTTCACGAAATTTTATGAATAATAAAAAAAAGAAAAATGCCGATAAAATTATTAGTTTATGTTATACTATGCATTTATGTAGAAAAAATTCATTCGAAAGTCAACTTCATCGCTAAAAATCGATAAAACTTTAAATTCTAGAGAATGAAATAATAGAAATCGATACATCAATCTATAAATACGTATACGAGATTTGTTCAAAAAGTATCGCGAATTTCATGTTTTTTCAAGAATTATTTATTTATTCATGAATATCTATTTTGTCCCCTTCAAAGTAATCCC
>JAPYZL010004187.1:0-19227 GCA_030522825.1 Platygaster orseoliae | reverse complement strand
AAATAAAGTCACGAACTTTTATTGCGCCGATAATTTATTTACCCAAAAAACTAAAGAGTCGATAACATTGTTCCCTGATATTTCCAAATTCCAAACTGTTTTTTTCTCGATCTCTCGTTGTTCCGGAATTTTTAATCAATTTCTAAGAAAAGTGTCCAATTTTCTTAGCAATTGATTAAAAATTCCGGAATAATGAGAGATCGAGAAAAAAGCAGTTCGGGCTTTAACAATATCGGGGAACAATGTTATCGACTCTTTAGTTTTTTGGGTAAATAAATTATCGGTGCAATAAAAGTTCGTGACTTTATTTACTCGGTGCTTCGAGCTCGCGATGAGATCCGTATTCGGTGCAATAGTTTTTCGGGACGCATGACTCACCGTACCATGATCTTTTTCAACCTTCTCCATTCGACGCTTCGCGGAAGAGGTGAAGTATTTAAGAGGGGAAATGGTTTGTCGGCACAATGAATAATCGTCGTAAAATTTTTTCGTTGATTTTTGTATGCGAGGCATCCCGCGTGTGGAGAAACAGCGATTAGGCGCATTTTAATGTCAGGGAAACATTTTTTCGAGGTTATGATATTTCGGGACTTTTTTTATTCAACTAGTGCCAATTCGATGCATAAAATTTTCTTTCATATGGTTAGTCGGTTTTACGGCTTGGAGGGACATTACGTTTGAGGGCAAATTTTTTTTCGTTGTTTTGAAGTTGTGACATACACGAATCGGTGACAAATTTATTCGTGACCTTGAACAATCGGTACCTTTTTTTTCGTCGTAATTTGTTAGCGGGGATTTAAAATATCGACAATTTATTAATTCAGAAATATGCGGAGGCGGTCTTTTGGGTTTTCGATCCAAAGTTTATTCGGTATTTATTTTTTTCGGTTTATAAATTATTAGGAAATGTGAGTTCTCAGGCGATCGCGAAGTCGGGCTTTTAAGGAAACGGGGTTTTTCGATGTCGGGCATTCGATATTTCGGTTATATCATGTTTCGGGACGTTGGATTGTCGGTTCTTTTTTTGTTCGACGCATTGGGTAAGCGGGTCAATTCACGCTCGGTCTCATGCGATTTCGGGGACTTCAAGATTCGGGGATTCCTCTTTTCGGTCTCTCGATATTCGGTCAAATGACCCTTTAGGGGTTTTGTTTTTTCGGGGCAATGGTGGCGTCTCAGTACCGACTGTTCTGTTATAGAATCAGAGGACATGGGGAATTCTAGGGAAAACTCTAGGGATTATTCGTAAATTCCCTAGAATAACGGGGAAATCTAGGGGAATTAATTATTAATCGTAGAAGTATGGGGAAATCTAGGGAATTAATGATTAATCCCTAGAGTTTTCCCTAGAAACCCCAATGCCCAACAAAACAGCATTCCAACAGAAAAGTATGTGCCGAATCAGAAAGGTTACGGCCCTTTATGGAGTAAACTCTTCTTTTTTCGAGAAATCCCGGAGTTTTCAGGGTTGAAATAAGAAATTTCAGATTTTATAGATTTTGAAATTATCCTTATGTCAGAATCCCGAAAATTGTAATAAGTTTAAGTAAATTCCCATCTTTTTCGATTTCCAAATTCTCACGATTTCAGGGATTCCTCGAAATTTTCTATGGGAAAAAATATATTTTCATATATAAACGTAGACCGTCTGTTTATAGAACACGTAATTTTCAACTTTGTTTGTGTTATCTGAAATCGAGTTTCCTATAAAAACTGGCTGTGGCAAATTAGCCTTACAATAATTTACTTTCCATGTGCTTCGGTCATTTTGAGTTTTGTTCGTCCAGAGTACCACTTTAATTATTTATACAATAAATTTATTCTCGCACTATTTACAATCGAAATGAAATGAAAGTGTGAACAAATTTAGCACAGTGTTATTTATGAGTGTATATAAAAATAATTTACTTCATTGAATCTCGATTGAATCCCATTGAAATGAAAACAGAATCTAATGCAAATTTCATGTACACACGTTTGCACACAATTTGCGATAACCCGGTCATTATTATTTATTTTTACAGTGTTGTACGAAAATTTTTATTTCGAGTGTTACTTATAAGTTTGTGTGAAAATGTCGGTTATTACTATATGTACAGTGTATAATAAAATAAAAACCCATGACATGGCGTGACTGGAGAAAATAGTTACGAAATTATGACATGAATATATTTAAGAGAGGAAAATTTTGCAGTATAGTAATAAGGATATTTATGTTTATGAACATTATAAAAAAATGAGGACTGAAATTAGCGACCAATGTTTGTTAGCTCGACTTTTTTGAGAGACGAAAATATTACTCTGTCGAGTTTACAAAACGGTTATTTGTGTAAAATAGGATTTTCACGTTGATGGTGAATTGTAAGCAAATTAATTACGTGAAGAATATTTTCATATTTTTTGGGAATAAAGTTGGATATTTTAAGATATTCTTGTTTATTGCTTCATTGCTCCATTATATTAAATTTTGATGTAACGGTCGAAATCAGACCGTTAAATTTGAATCGATTTCAAATTGTTTTGCCGATCAGTGTTGCCAACTGATACAATAAATCCGTTATTTGGCGATTGGTACAGGTTGGTACAACTGATACTTCATAGCACTTCATAGAGTTGTTGACAACTATTATTGTTATATGTTATATCTTGAAATAAATTATAAATAAAGCACGTCAGACATTTTTCATTGAAAAAAATTTATACATCGAAAGGTGCAACGCTTGTTTTCAATTTTTCACGAGAGATCGTAGTAAATTATTAGTGACATTGTATTTTCTGGACGCTGAAAGAGATCTAACCTCGAAATGAACGCAAAAGGCGGTAAAAAAGCACCGAAAAAAAAAACCAACGGACACCAAATGCCGGAGCCGATAAAATCCGGCGAAATTTTGACAGACGTTTCCAAAAAACAGTGGATAATCGGGACTTCCATCGGAGTTGGTGGTTTTGGCGAAATTTATGCTGGTTAATAAATCTTGATTTGACAATCTTTTAGATATTTTTGTCGTTGTTATTTTTAATTTAATTTAATTTTTTAATTATATCGTTGTTTATTTCACAATTCGTTAATGTTTTTTAAAAACTGCTTCAGAAGTTTATTAAATTTTTTATTTGAATTTTTTAATGATGTTAGTAATTGAAAAATCATTTATATCTGGAAAGTGAAAACAACAAATTTTTTTTATTTGTATATGATTTCTCAAAATCTCCATGCAAATTAAAAAATTGATTTTAATGTATTTATTATCAAATATTTTTTTTTTAAGTTTTTCAGAAGTTTATTAAATTTTTTATTTGAATTTTTTGATGATGTTAGTAATTGAAAAACCATTAATATCTGTTATAAAACTAAAAACAACACATTTTTTTATTGTTTGTATACAATTTTCTAAACTATCAATGCAAATTTTTTAATTTATTTTAATTTAAATATTATTGTATATTTTTTTAAAAGTGATTCAGAAGTTTATTACATTTTTTATTTGAATTTTTTAATGATGTTAGTAATTGATAAATCATTTATATCTGTTGGAAAAGTACAAACAACAAATTTTTATTTTATTTGTTTACAATTTTTCAAAATATCGATGAAAATTTTTTAATTTATTAAAATTTGAATATTATCTTCAATATTTTTTAAAAACTATCAAAAGTTTACTAAATTTTTTAATGATGTTAGTAATTAAAAAATCATTTATATCTGTTTGGAAAGTAAAATCAACAAATTTTTTTATGTATTCTATTTTCGAAAATATCGATGCAAATTTTTTAATTTAATTTTATTTCAAATATTATTACATTTTTTTTAAAAAAGTGATTCAGAAGTTTACTAAACTTTTTATTTGAATTTTTTAATAATGTCGGTAATTAAAAAATCATTTACATCTGTTTAAAAAGTAAAAACAACAAATTTTTTTTTATTTGTATTCAATTTTACAGAATATCAATGCAAATTAAAAAATTTTTTTTTAATTTAAACATTATTGTATATTTTCTTTAAAAATTGATTCAGAAGTTTATTAAATTTTTTGTTTAAATTTTTTAATGTTGCTAGTAATTGAAAATTTATTTATATCTGTTTTGAAAGTAAAAATAACAATTTTTTTTATTTGTATACAATTTCACAAAATATCAATGCAAATTTGTTAATTTAATTTAAATATTATTATTAATTTTTTTTAAATACTGATTTAGAAGTTTACTAAATTTTCTATTTGAATTTTTCATTGATGTTGATAATTTAAAAATTATTTATATCTGCTTGGAAACTAAAAACTACAAATTTTTATTTTTTAATTCCATACAATTTTCTGAAATATCAATGCAGACTTATTTCATTTTTACATTAATACAAAAGAAATGCAATTAGAATTTTTCAAGCTTTGATTCAAATTTTGATAGATAATATAAAAATCTGGATATGAGCACTTAATTTTTCAAGTCAATAATTTTTTAAAAATTCTATAATCTAACAAATTTTCTAAAAATATAAATATATATTGTAATAAATAATGAAAAATTCACTAAAAATTGAAATGTCATCCATGCAAATTTTTTTGATATATTTATTTATTATGCATTTTTTATTGTTCATTTTTCAATTTTTCTTAAATTATTGGAGATATTCAATTTCTAATTTCACTCCATAATATGTTATGAAGATTCAACATAAAATCTTTCTAAATTTACAAATTTTTTTTCCACACAATTTTTTTCAATATTCATGCAGATTATTTCATTTTAACCTTATCACGAAAAAATCAAACACGAATTCTCAAACTTACAATTTAATTTTTAATCAATAATATAATAATTGGAAAATGAGCGTTCTGAAATTTTCTCAAATTATTAATTTTTGAAAAATTCTTTTATCTAACAAATTATCTTAAAATATAAATATATATTATAAAAAATAAAGAATATCCTAAAAATTTAAATATTATCTATGCAAATTGATTAAATATTTAGTTATTACACATTTTTCACTTTGTGTTACATTTTTGTAGATATCAAATTTCTAATTTCACTACATAGTATGTCAAAAAGATTTAATATAAAATCATTCTCAAACTCTAAGCTTTATCTCCACACAATTTTTCAACATATTCAAGCAGATCACTCTTTATTTTTACTTTACATAAAAGAATCAAAATTAGAATTTTTGAACATACAATTCAAATTTTGATCGTGATTAAGAAAATCTGAAAAATCCTTTCATTTAAAAATTTTCGGAAAATTTAAATGTATATTGTGGTAAAGAATCAATTACTATTCAAAGATTGTGTACTGCTGTGAAAAACTAATTTCTTTTTAATTAAATGTCAAAAATTTCGTTCCAGCTGCTCCATATACTGGAAAAACACCAAAAGAATACCCTGCAGTGATCAAAATCGTGAGTATCTTACAAGAAAAAATCATTTTCACCAAAAACTCGCAATCTATAATCCAAAAATTTTCCAGGAACCTCATGGAAATGGACCGCTTTTTGTGGAAATGCATTTTTATATGCGCAACGCAAAATCGACTGAAAGTAATATATAAAACTTTCTACATTTCTATCGAGTTCAAAAATATTTGCAATCACTCAAACAATAAAATAATTTCAAAGATCATTTGGAAAATAAAATTCTAGTTTCTTAGATTAAACAAAAAAAAATGTTTCTCACAGTTGACGCTCACATCAAGAAAAAAAAACTGAAACATCTGGGAATGCCAAAATTTCTTGCCTCTGGAAGTCACGAATACAATGGCACCAAGTACCGATTTTTAGTAGTCGAAAAATACGGACGAGATTTGTGGAAACTCTTTTTAGAAAATGGACGTAAATTCCCAGAACCCACTGTTTACCAAATCGCCCTTCAAGTTGTACGTAATTTTCTGCAACCAACTCGAAAATTTGTATCTAAAGTCCTAAAATTCAAAAACTTTTTATTCACTCCAGATCGATGTCCTGGAATACATTCACGGCAGAGAATACATTCATGGTGACATAAAAGGCGCGAATTTACTGCTCGGAATAAAATCCCCAAACAACGTATTCCTTGTAGACTTTGGATTGGCATGTCATTACACGAAAAAAGACGAATTCACGCCGGACCCAAAAAAAGCTCACGATGGAACACCCGAATATCTGAGTAGAGATGCTCACAAAGGAGGTAAAAATTCGTTCTGAATTCTTTATTTCAAAAAATACCTTTTATGAATGATAGGGAAATAGGAAGGATTTTACAGACAGAGAAATAGTTACTGTAAGGGATTTGTAGATATTTAATTATATGTGCATGACTAAAAAGTATTGTTAAGAACTTCAGGCCAAAGGAAAATAGCTTAGACTATTTTGCGGGGGGCTGTATATATGTACATCTCTGTATATTGAATTATACACCTGAATAAATCTATTAATAATATTATTATTATTATTATTATTATAACTCTCAACAGTTTCTACCATGCGAGGCGACTTCGAAATTCTGTCCTACAACATCATCCAATGGCTCATCGGAAAACTGCCCTGGGAAAACATCCAAACTCCTACCGAAGTCCAAAAGCAAAAGGAAAAAGCCTACGAAAACATCCCGAAATTCCTGAAAACTTGCTTCGGCGCCAAAATCCCTGAGCCAGTCACGAAATTCCTGAAACTGACGAATGCCTTGAAATTCGACGAAAACCCGGATTACGAGAAATTCAAAGAAATTTTCGTCCAAGGCCTCAAGCAGTTGGGCCACAAATCGGAGAAACTGGAATTCAAAGTCGTCAATTCGGAGCCTGAGAAAAAAGATCCCGCTGTGAGGAACGGAGAGAGGAAAAGCCCGAGAGGAAAGAAAGCGGAGAAGGATTTGAACCAGACCGTTTGTGACGCTAAAGCCGTTAGTGGAGAAGACGCGAGAAACAAGGTTTTGGCGAGCATCAATTCTGATTCGGAAGCGGAGTATGATGTTTATATTAAGAAGAGGAAGAAGAAGGAAACTGAAGATGTGGACGAAGAGGAGAAAGTTGCAAAGAAGGGTCGTGCTGTTAGAAAGACGCCGGAAAAAGTAATTTCTTTTGATTTATATTGATACGTTCGGGTTGTAAATACTAATTTTTCTCTTCAGAAAACACCAAGCAAAACGACTCCCAAAGGAAAAGGCAAAACCAAGGCGTCGTCGAAAGCTCGTGCCAAAGTCCTCGATTATGATTCAGACAGCGACATGTTCGATAGCTCTTAAATTTAATTTTGTTTGTTTCTGAAATTCCGTCAGTGAACGTATAGGCCATTAAGAACTCAGTATTTTTGTATTCGTTAATGATTCGTAAATAAAAAGTTACAACACTCCAAATCAGAAATTAGATTCGTTTTATTCAATTCAAAACCGTACAAAAATTAAGTCATGTAAATTTCCATTTGAACCAGCTTTGCGTTCGTTTCGTTGGGAAGACGATACGGAATGCTTCCGGCAAAACTCGTCAAGGAACGAGCGTTTTCTCTCAGATTTTTCAACTGCTGTTCCCTTGCAATCACGTCCTTCGTTTCCGTGGACCGGATTTTCTGGAACTGGCGATACAGAATAGTCATCGTTGCCAAAAGAATATCCGCCAAACAACCAGTTATTTCTGGAGCAACGCGTCGTAAGGCGTTGACTCGATCCTCGACTTCGCTGAGGTTCAACGGTACGAGCTTCGAGTCCCAAATCATCTAGAAAGAATCCATTTTCAATAAATTTCCCGGTAATTCAAAACCACCAAAACCTATTTTCCACTCACTTTAAAAGCGCTTTGATGATGGCCGTCATGGTACTCGTCAAAGAATGACATCAAATCTCTCAAAGTAAAGAAAGTCGCGACCAACTCAGCGGAAGCTTGAATCGCAGTTCCTTGGTACCTAAAAAAACAAATTCATCAAATTATAAAAAGAAAAACTTGAAACAAAAAAAAAGTATTTCTTACCTCACGCTAAAATCAACCGCCAAATTCTGCAAACGCGAACGCAATGATCCAGTCGAGTGTTTTTGACTCACGACCTGTGCCAGCAACGTGCACATTATGGTAAGAACTTTTTCGTGATTTCCTACGAGGTCGTACAAGATGACGGCGTCTTCCAAAATTCCCTTTTTGTACAACATCTCGGCACTGATGTTGATCACGTCTTTCGCGTTGATGTGGAACTCGTCCAAAATCCCGAAAGACGAATGAGAACCTGCAGATTGTGACTCGGAATTTTGGAGGAGCAACTTGCGATTCTTTGGCGACGCGTCGACGATGAGTTCAGCGGTTGACGCAGCGAACATGTTTCGCTCGTAAGGATCTTTCATGGACCTGGAAAAAATAGATATTTGTATTGGGCAATGTGTAAAACGCCTGAGGTATAAAAATAAATATTGCGCAATATCTCACCTCAACAAGAACAAATAATTCAAGCTTTCCCTCGGTTCCGACGTCTCGAATCTTTTGACGTAGAGCAAAACCAATCTGGCGAAATTCAGCCGTTTTTCCGGTTCCTCGTCGACGGGATCCGCGCTTATCAAAGGCGCCAAGACACTCGAACTCGTAGCCAACAAGCTGTGCTCGTGCAAGGCCGCCGCCAAATGCACAGCGTGCGTCAAATGTCGCGCCCCGGCTCCGCGCGCCAAAAATTCCACAGCCGACTCGAACTGGTTCGTCAGGAACAGCAAACTGAAGTACAGGAACGGATTTTCGTGAGCCTTGTAGTGTTTTTCGCCTAGAAAATAATTGCACAGAAATTAGCAATGGTCTTAAATTAACTCATCATTTATAATAATAATGTTTTACCATAAGACTCGACAACAGTTTTCTGCAAATACTCCAAAGTCAGTTTGTTGTTTTCGTCTTCTTCTCGGATTTGGCACAATTTCAGCCACAGCCAATCGTCGACTGTAGGAATGACCTCGGAATGAGGATTGTCGGGTTCGCAAGGAACGAGAGCGCAATAAGCTGCCAGTTTATACGGATCGTTGTGGGCTGCAACCATGTGCCTCCTGAAATTATTAATATTAAATTATTCGTATAAAAAAAAACTGGAAATTATTTATAAAAAATAGAACAATAAAACTACCTGTAGTGTAACTTCAGCATAGTTTCAGCCTGAGTTCCAGCTCTGCGTCGAGGATCCTGAATCGCCTCTTCCAAAACATCTTTGAACTCTTGGAACATGCCTTCGAACTTGTTCAGGCAAAACAGAGCTGCGTTCAAATCACCTGCTCTGATGCAATGGTAAACCAAAGGCCAGAGAGGCCTGTCCTCGATGCAGATGTCGTCCAGGCCGTGTAGAATGTGCTTCTGGATGCCGACGAAACTTTTGACCAATGGGAACGTGCCTGTAAAGAAAATTCAGCAATCAGCAAAATTAAGCAGAATTAATCATGTTTAAGGCCTTAAAATCGTGATTAAGTAGCATTAAAAAAATGCTTTTAGTGTCTGAGAGGAAAAAACTTTCACCAATGCAATGACGAAGATTTTCAAAATTTAAAAACAGAGATGGGCACAATTACTTTTTGTCACGTTTTTAGCTATCCAAAAACGTGACAAAAAGTAATTGTGCCCATCTCTGTTTGAAAATAAGAAAATTAGCATGAGTCAATGCTTGAACGATAAGAACTATATTATCTGAAAAGTGATGAACTCTTCAAAGTTTTGATGCCTTTCAGGATTCTAAATTTTACAGGATTTACAGTGTTTTTCAACTTCTACATAACATAGAAACATTAAATAATTTTGACATGTTCTAACCTATTCAAAGTTTCATTAATTTTGTGTATAGAAAAATGCATAGTTTTTAAGTTTCAAAAGACTTTTATTCCTCACATTTTTTCAGTTTTTATGAAACTCAAAAGGATTTTTTTGTATTTCTATAGATTTTCAGTATTTTTGTAGGTTGCTATGTAATTTATAAAATAACATGCATTAGAATCCAAATTTCGATCGGTTTTCAGTGATTCTTTAGATTTCTTGTATTTCTTTGAAATAATTTATAAGATTTCGAAGAATTTTCTAGTATTTTTATAGATTTCTTATATTTCTATAAATTTTTATATACATGCTTTTTACAATTTCATGCTCTGGAATTCTAAATTTTATATCGTAGGTATTTGTTCAGATTTATAAAAAAAATACTTCTTTTGTAGAATTCTACTACTTTTATTATTTCTTCAGAGTTTTTATAATTCTTAATATTTTCCGGTATTTTTATGGCTTTATCTCCAGATTTTCAGAATTTGATTTTTTTTAGATTCCTAGCATTTCCGTAAATTTTAGTTTTTCTTTTTCATCACTGCATTGAAACAATTTTTCTAATTTTCATTTAACCACATTATCCTATAATATTTATTATCAGCCTTGTTTAAAAAAGAAATTATATGAAACAAGAATTGTTGTTAGTTTTGGATTATTAATAATACATATAGGTACGTTAAGAATAATGCTGAATAATGTATTTTTGAGTAATGAACTTTTCTCATCATAATTTTAAATTGATAAGGCAATTATTATAATTCTAAAACCAATAACCACAAATTGAAAACTGTATCAATCGTTTTTACAGAATTCAGAATCATATTACAAATTCTCGTATTTTTTAAATAATTAATAAGATTTTTAAGCGTTCTCTAGTAATCTTATATATTCCTAATATTTTTTCAAAAGAATTCCTAAATTTTTTGAATCACATAGTTTTTCAAAGTTTTCATTTTTTGGGACTCTGAGTTTTCGAGTTTTCTGAATGCTCTAAAATTTTTTGAACTTTTCCTAATCTTGGACTTTCACTAGATTTTCGAACTTTTCGGGATTCTTGAAATTTTCAGTATTCCCGAGCTTTTATTTGTTTTTTTATTTTTCGTGATTTTTTAGTATTTATACAATTTGAAGGATTTTCTGATAATATTATGTATTTTATTTAGCTATTAGAATTCGATAGTTCAGAAATTCAAGTTCTAAAAATTTTGATTATTTTTCTAGATTTTTAAGAAAATTTGAAGTACCCATTTTCGAGTACTTTGTAATTTTTTTTTTGTATTTTTATAACATTTTAAGTAATAATTTTCGATGACTCATAGTATTTAAATTAATTTTTAGTGAACAGTATCTTTTCTATATATTTTCAGTACTTTTTTCGTATTTTTTTAGTGTATAAAATTTGAAAACTTTTCTAATGATTTTATTTTTTTTTATTAAGATTTGGTAAATTATAGAATATTCTCTAGGATTTGAAATTAACCAATTTTTGATGTCTGTAAAGTTCAAAACATTTAAAAATGAACGAAAAAATACAAAAATTGTTCTATGATCCTTAGTTAATAAATGAATTCATAAATATTATTATTTAACATATATTATTGAATGTTTCTCATTATTTTTAATTTTATTTATATTGAAAATAAAAATTAAATTTTTTTCGTTTTTGTTTACTTCATAAATGTTTGGAACTTCAAACATATAATTTTTGAGTGTCAAAAGATTTCTACTATTTCTTGTATTTTTTCAAAATAAATTAAACTTTGAAGGATTTTTTAGTATTTTCGTAGAAAGCTGTATAGATTTCTAGAATATTAATTTCAATCCATTTTCAGTAATTTTATAAATTTCTAGGAAAATTTCATAAACATAAATTTTTTGTTTTATAGATTTGCTATATTTCTGTTTTTTTCCATTATTTCAAAGATTTTTTAGCGTATTTATAGTAATTTTGTAAATATCTATATATATTTCTAGAATTCGATACTAGACAATTCAAATTTTAGAGATTTTAGAGTAAACCACATTTCCATCAATTTCAAGTATTTTACAGATCACGTTTTCGTATTTTTCTAGTATTCATAAGATTTTCTATCTTTTTACTTGTATTTTCATAGATGTCTAGTTTTACTATAGACTGTTATACGTATACTTTTTTTATAACTTCATTCTCTAGAATTCAAAGTTATAATTTTTCAAAATATTCAATTCTTTTTAATATTCCAGGGAAATCACATTTTCGCAAAATTCAATTACTTTGCACATAACATATTCTCACATTTTTCTACTATTCACAAAATGTTCATAAATTTCTACCTTCATCAAAACTCTTTACATAACCCTTACAAAACTCAATCCTTTAAAATTCAAACCTACACAAATTCAATTTTCTTTTCAAAATCTCAGGGACAAATTCCAGTACACATTCCCACCCCCAAAATCCCAAAATAAAACACTCGAAAAAATTTTTCTTACCCGGCACTCCTCCCCTTTGCGCTTGAACCAAATTCTCATTGACCACCGAAGTCATGTACTCCTTGTACCGGTTTTCCAAATACTTTCTAGCCTTGTCAACGATCGCTTGCTCCACAATATCGCTGCTCCGTGGTTGGCACGTTTCCTCAATAGCAACGGGCAAAGCTTCCACAATGTAAGAAACCATGGACCACATGTCCTCGACTTGCTTGTCGTTGAAAGTACGCGAGAGATTGGTGAACAGCGTGAACAAATTCAGCCTTTTGGTTCCATTCAGAACGAACGTATTGTAATTCTTCAACTCTTTGGAATAGGCGACTTCGACGGTGGACAATCCCGTGATCATGGAACCTGCCAATTTTGTTCGGGATGGCATACCACGGAGATCGATCAATTCTCCAGATGGCGCTGTCATGGAATTCATGATGTCTGAACGCCATTGCTTCCATTCGCCGAGACTTTGTTCAGTCTGGTAAACACGGTTCAGTTGGAATGTCTGTAAAGGAAATAATTGTTGTTGTATGACTCAGAATGTCAGAATAATTCAAATAATTGAATATATAATATAATATAACGTATATAATACTTGATATAATAAAATATTATATAATAATTTATTATTTAAGTATAAATAGTTTTATTTTTTCAATTTTGATGCAACTTTAACAAAGTTTGTTGAAAATTTTTAATGAAAAAATTTTCAAAATATTTATTATAGACTCTAGAAATTCAACTGATTGCTACGCAAATTTTTTCAGACTTTATGATCTTTACAAGAATAAAGCATTATTTAAATTCTCGTGCAAATTTTTAGAGATTTGAAAAATTTTTTGCATATGGAAATATTAGGAAAAATTTTTTTCAGTAATTGATGATTTGAGAATCATTTTTGTCAGCAATGGTAGAAAATTCTGTGGAGTCATTAATGATTTGAAAAATTTACTATACTTAAAATACTAAATGATGAATGTCACAGAATATTTTTTTTTTCAATTTCGATGCAACTTAAAAAAATTATTTTCAGTTCATATGAAAATATAATTAATTTCACTTACGTCTTTGTTGATTTTCTCGATGATAGACAAAATAGCATTCTCTTCTTCATTTTTCAAGTAACTCCCAATATCAGTATCAGCAATTGGATCTAATGACTCGAAAGTTTTTCTTGTGCTCAGAGCATGGAGCTTGTTGGTGATTTGTGGTAAATCAACTCCTTTTGACCCCAACAAAAGGTGGCTGAAAAAAAAAAACAATATTATGTTGTTAACAATAATCATCAAAGAAACACTAAATTTTAATAAAAAAGATTATGTGGAAAAATATTCTGAGTTTTTTCATGTACAACTCCTCATCATTTACATTTTTCAATTGCTGCAATATTGTTTATAAAAATAATTATTCTCTATTAAATTGTAAAAAGATAATTTTCATATTTTTCATTTTGGAACTTAAGCAGGGTTTTTTATTTTAAAATAAATAAAAATGCGAAAAAAATTTCGATTCCATTAACACCCAAAATTTTATATAATATATAAATTTTAATATAATAATATGGGTCATTTAATGGAAGATTTACAGTAAAAATTTTTTTTCAGCCAATATTTTTTTTTTTCAATGTGATACTTGAAAATTTCGAAATATGAGTTTTTGAAGTTTCGTAGTCTGTAAAAAACCTTATTTTTTATGGCAAACTGTTAGAACAGTTTTGAAAATAAAATGTTCCTTTTGCACCTTAATTGGGCCTAGGTGTACAAGCTATCAAAAAAAAAACTATAGCACACCTACCGTTGTTTTTTTTTAACAACAATATAGTGCATTGTTATAAACGAATTCATTTTTTTCAAACTTGGAACTATTTTTGTTTCAATATTTTTTTTGATAAATTTTATTAAAATGTTTATCAATATGCATGCAAAATTTGGGAATGGAGAAATAAAAATTGTAGGTGTAACGAATTTTCTTAATCTGCCCTCCGCGTTGCAGCGAGCAAATTACTGCGCGCATTTTGACAGCAGGTAATGGTGTACAGAATAAGTTCACTAATGGGCAGAGTTTATGTCAAAATTTTTATTTGTTCATGTAAACACTTGAATTCGACAACTTGACCTTATTCTTTAGTATTGTTTATAATAATAATTGTTTTTTTCAATTATTTCACAATACAAGTATAAAAAAACTGCACTTTGTCAATCATTTTTATCATCACATTAGCAAAAAATCTTTAAAAAACATGTCAATGATGTACAGGTGCACAAAGGATTATGAAGTATCAGAAAACTTTCTCAAAAGTCGTTTTGAAAAGTGCAAAACGATCGCTGGCACGCATGGATTGCATTCAGTTGAGCCAGGTAACAACTTCAATTTGAAAGTGAGATCATTCTCTTCTTCCTCTGATTTCAAAATTGTCAGCTTTTACAAAAATGAAAAATCAGGAAACAAACGACCAATCAAAGAAAAATGATTGACAAAGTGAAGTTTTTGTATATTCGTATTGTAAAGTAATTGAAAAAAAAAAATTATTATTATAAACAATAAAGAGCAAGGCCAAGTTGTAAGATTCAAGTATTAACATGAACAAATAAAAATTTTGACATAAACACTGCCCATTAGTGAACTTATTCTGTACACCATTACCTGCTGTCAAAGTGCGCGCAGTAACTCGCTCGCTGCAACGCGCGGGGCAGATTAAGAAAATTTGTTACACCTACAATTTTCATTTTTCCCCTCCAAAATTTTGCATGCATATTGATAAACATTTTAATAAAATTTATAAAAAAAAAAAAAAATCGAAACAAAAATAGTTCCAAGTTTGGAAAAAATGAATTTGTTTATAACAATGCACTATATTGTTGTTACAAAGAACAACGGTAGGTGTGCTATAGTTTTTTTGAAAGCTTCTACGCTTAGGCACAATTAAGCTGCAAAGGGAACATTTTATCTTCAAAACAGTTTGCCATAAAAAAAGTTTTTTTACAGACTACGAAACTTCGAGAAATCATATTTCAAAATTTTCAAGTATCGCATTGAAAAAAAAAATACGTGACGATTATTTTTGATCTGAAAACACGAAAAAAAAATATTTGGTCGAAAAAAAATTTTTGACTGTAAATCTACGATGAAATGACCCATATATAACATAATATATAAAAATAAATAATATATAATATATTGTATTACATAGTGTATAATAATATAATTATATTAATATTATATTCATAATTGTTTGCTCAATATAATGATAGTATTAATTTTAATTTGAAAATTATAGAAAATAAAAACAATTTATTTTGTTTTTATTTATTTCTAAGCCTTTGAAACTTTAGAAACATCAGATTTTCGAGTTTTGAAATGAAGGAATAAGTTTTTATTTATAAGAGCGAGATTTAAAAAGTTTCATCTTTTTCAGGATATAAATCTAATAATTTATAGAAATATGTAACATTTTAAAATTAATTTATTTTTCATTTATAAAAAACATACATTATTTTATTATATCGATGTTTTTGACTAATATGTAACTCTTTTAAAGACAATTATTCATTGTTGCATCTTTCAAAAATTGCATCGAAAAGGATCTCCCGTCAAAGGCTAAAATGTTGAAATATATTTTTTATTTTATTTTATTATAAATTAGCTATTAGAAATTTTATTATACATGTTGAAGTATATTTTCAATGCCAGGAAAATCAGTTAATTTTAATACATTACATACATCAATAAATTTGAAGAAAACCCTAGTGACTTTAATTTTTATGAAAAATTGCAAAACTTTTATAAGAATTAGAAATCTATTGTAAGAATTCCGATTCTCATAAAATTTTTTCCAATAAAATCCTGAGATACTTTTATAAAAAATTGAAAAATTTTTAATCCTTCAAAAGGAAATATTTCAGCCTTGTATATTTCTTAGTAACTGTTAAATTTTTGTGAAAAATTGTCCAATCTTATAAAAAATAATAAATTTTCAAAAGGAACATAATTTTAATATAAAATCCCTTTGTAAAATAAATCGATTTTTTTTAATGCTTTTGGATGCCGACAAAACTTTTCATAACTCATCATACTCGGTAATAGACAAAAAAAATTTTATTATCTGCATTTTTAAATTTTTGGAGCCCAGAGTCACACATTTTTTATGTTGGTATTGAAAGGAAGGGAATTTGATTTTTGTAATTTTCAATTCTTCCAAAAAAAATTAGATAATGTAATTGATGCATTGTATTTGTTTTAATTAAAATTTTTAGAAATTCTGTACAAAATTTTATACTTCATTATAATACATTATAATAAAAAGATAAATTTATAGATACATTTTAATGAAAACAGGCAATTTCGTTTGGTAAAATGTAATAACGAAACATTTTATATTATTCTTTAGATTTTATCCTTTGATCAAATTTTTTTTTTTGATTATCAAGTTTTTGAAGCGAGGCATTGGAAATTAAAATTTTTAAGAGTCAAATTCAGAAAATTGGCCAAAAAAAATTTAATCTTTTCACATACGATAAAAATACACATGTTCTTGTTTTATTATATAAATGTAAAAAATTAAGATTTTTCTACATTTGTTATATAGACTGCTATTCTAAATTTGAACCTCAAAATAAAAAAATTTTATATATTGTATCTGTTTTATAAAAAATTGTCACATGACACACAAAAAAATTCTAACGATAATCTCAATTGAAATGAAACGTTGAATTATTATTAGTTATATAATAAATTTACTATAATAAACAAATTATACAGAAAAAACTTAAAAAAAAAATTTAACATAGTAAATATAATAAAATTACTTTTGTTTCTATTTTAAAATTTGATTCATGATTTTCATTTCCATACTTTTTGAATGTATCAATCAATTTCATAAAAAAATTAATACATATATATAATAATAATATTATATAATGATAATATATTATATAGTAATAAAAAATATATTTTATATATATTATTATATAATAAAAAACGTATATATCAATTGATAAATAAATGATAGTTTTTTAAATTAAGTTACATGATTCACAAATAACTAAAATTAAAAGCAATGTAAATACTCGAGTGAATGTTAGGTTAGATATGAATACACTCACGCTTGGATTTTATTTTCCTGGGACCCGGTCTGCGTGATGCGGCACCAAAGCTCGTTCGAGGCATCCAAAATTTGCTGCAGGCTCCTTTGCACCTGGGGAAGCTCCACCGTGCTTTCCGTCAGCGCCGATAATTGTTCCGCGGAACGGACAATCTCGTTGAGGTCAATATTATTCGCATCACTCATTTTGAATAATACGAATAATATTTTTATTCCCTGTTCACGCGCGAATTTTTTGGAATTTACTTGAATTTACTAGTGTGTAGTGTGTACAAGTGTTTGCAGCGTTTGCAATGTTTGCAAGTGAGGAAATTTCAGGAAATTTAAAAAAATTGTCATTGATTGTCACCAATTGTCTTCTGTGACTCACAACTCACAAACGTCACAAACTCTTATACAAAATGGCGGCGTACCGGTAATTTAAAAAAATCAATTCCTCATCACGCTCGATTTAAAAAATTAGCATTGTTTTTTGATTTTGAATAAAAAGTAATTAGTGTAAACCTAACTTCACTTTTCCATTCATTTTACGATTCTTACTGGGGAATTCATACGGAGCCAGAAGAAACAATAATAAAATTTATGGGCCGGAAATTTATAAATTTTTACTGTTCATATGTTTGAAACATGTTTCTACGAACTTGAGTGTTATTGAATAAAAAATATTTCACCAAAAAATCATGTGTTGTTTCATTGTAGAAAATTTATCTTTAGAATTTCATTCCTATTTATCATATAATTTAGGTAAATGAACGGGAAGAACTAGAATTTTCTAGTTTCTCATGATTATGAATGAATTTCAATAAAAAAAATTTAGAGTCTACAACTCAAATTCCAAAAATTACAATTTTTTACGTTCACAAGTATTCGAAATTTCAAAAGCTAGAAAATTCATAAAATTTTCTTTGAATAAGTTGGTAGCACTTATCCTAACGACAATTTCACAATTTCAGTGGTGGGAGTATTTAAAACGATAAATGTTTTTTATTGTTACAATCCAAAATTTCAAAAACCATTGTATCAATAACGATTCTGATTATCTCACAAAGAATTTGTAGATTGCATAAAAATTTTGCAAAACAAAGTTTAATAACTTTTGTAAAATAGTAATTCTAGTTCTAAATCACAAAAATCAGTGCTACCCTTAGACCATATAGTACATGGACCGCTCGTCGCCTATCTTGTTGTACGCTGAAAATCGTGCGCACACCCCATAGCAGCAATACAATTGTCTGCTGCAGTGCTGCCAACTGCTGCACACAATTGTATTGCTGCTATGGGGTTGGACATAACAACTTGTCCCATATGCTGTCACGTTTTTTCGGTACCCGACGAGCGGTCCATGGTCTAAGGTCGCCCCTGCATACACGCAACGCGGCCGCTTCCGTTTCGTATGACAAAATGGCGGCGGCGTTGGGGTGTTGTTGATCGTGTCACGAAAACTCAAAACAATGCACGCGCTGCAATAACGCGTACTCGTTTCTTGGAACCAACGGGGTGCTACTCTTTCTCATCGGCGGGCCCGATTTTCCATTTCACCAGGCGTCCTAGTCCCCGAGATGAGCCAGGATTTTACCAGTGTTACGTGACGTTTGCGAGATTTCTCGGACGTGATCTCGCGAGTGAGAGAGAAAAGAAGAGGATGCCCACCTGAGCGCAGCGGGATTCCGGAGGTACCGAAAATTGTAAGTTCAAAACATTTTACGTGGGGTTTTATTGTCGTCAGGTTTTTCGCGTTTCCCGGGTTTGGGATTTTCCGTCTTTGAGATCGGTCCCGAAGTTTCGTTTAATCGCCATGGGTAATTTTTTTGTTTTTCGCTTATCGTGGAGGTGTCCAGTGGCGGTTCTAGGATTTGACTTTGGGGAGGGCTACAATTTGTCATTGAATTTTTTGCGATTATAACTAGTGGCATATCTACACCTGCTTTGGATGT
>JAPYZL010004149.1:0-11868 GCA_030522825.1 Platygaster orseoliae | reverse complement strand
GTTCTTAGAATGTTAGTTTTACGGTTGATAATTGGTAATAATCATTACAAATAAACTTTACATGGAATATTTACGCACTTGCAGTAAACTTTTCTAGCAACCCCCCCCCCTCTCAGCCGCCTACTTATAGGCCCCTTAATTAAATAATTCAAAAATAGAAAAATTTTCGACTAGGAAACTTAAAAATTTTTAGTCTTTTCTTCGATAGGCAGAAAAATTAATGGATGCTGGAAAAATTTATTACACAAGCGCAAAAGTTGTAACCCGAGTTAAAGACGAGTGGTGCAATAATCATGATGCATTCATTATTTGTTTATTGAAATTTGAAAATGAGTTTTATTTGCAGTTTTATCGAAAATTTAATCAAAAAACAATTTTGCATATTCAAATTACATGTTTCATCATTGAGCCCTAGTCTCGCCATATATAAAAGAAATGTAATGTCTACTTCCCTAATAAGCTGATTCAACTAATCATCTATTGCACCAAAGTGACTGATATGATACGATTTCAACAAAATTTTGAACTATAGGGATATTACTTCAGATTGGCAGTAAATAAACGTTAGAGATAATATGATGTTTTTTCATATATTCCGATAATGTTTTCTCGCGATTTATTTTTAATAGCAATAAGAATCGTAATTGCATCACACGAAAAAGATGTTTCAATTAATGCAGCAAGAGTATATTATGAAACTTTGAGAAAAAAAATCAGCAAAAAATTATGATTGCATCATGATTATTGCACGACTCATCTTTAACTCGGGTTACAACTTTTGCGCTTGAGTAACAAATTTTTCAAGCATCCATTAATTTTTATGCCTATCGAAGAAAAGACTAAAAATTTTCAAGTTTCCTGGTCGAAAATATTTCTATTTTTGAATTATTTAATTAAGGGGCCTATAAGTAGGCGACTGAAAGGGGGGGGGTGGCTAGAAAAGTTTACTGCAAGTGCGTAAATATTCCATGTAAAGTTTATTTGTAATAATTATTACCTATTATCAACCGTAAGCCTAACATTCTAAGAACTGATTGAAGAAAAACATATGTTTTAAGAGAAAAATCATTATTTTGACTTATTTTTCGTTTTGTATGTAACAGACAACATACAAGGAATACACGCAGAGGTCTGAAATTTTTTTTGTAGCTTCTTATATTCGTCGACTATAATATACAACGTCAGACTTTTTTTTCAGTGCATAGGGTGCTTGAAAAAAAATAAATACCGTGTTGAAGACGAAAACCCATGTTATTTAAATAGGAAAAACGACGGCTCTACAGGCACGAGTTAATATGGGAATAAAAATCTGAAAAAAATAAGGTAATATTTTTTAATTATTTAGAACCGATTTAGGGGGCGGCACGGTCAAAATTTCACCAAAGCCATTTTAACGACCACCCTAATGTTGGTGGCCAAAAAAAAATCTACAGCATCTTAAAATGACCATCAATGAAACATTAGATTGGCAAGAATATGCTTTCCTACGCCAGAAAAAAGGGACATAAATAATCAATAGTATATTATTCATATACCTTCAAATATGTCAATGAAATTTTGAATCCGCAGTCCTTGTTGAAAAAAAGATATTTCAATAGTGAAAATGTTCCGTTTATTGTTTGCTCATGGTGTAAAACAACTTTCTGTTTCAAATGTTTCTACGGTGACTATCACCCTCGAGTCTGCACGAAAACAGATCTCCATTAATGATAAATTACAGAAATTTTTTTTTTTAACTTATTATCATATTTATTATTATCATATTCATTATTATCATATTTCATATAATCATATTCATTATTTTATAGCATAAATGCTATAAAATTCGGGAATCTTGAAAAGTTCGGGATATCCCGAAAATGTCGAGAAATCCCGAAAATGTCGGGAAATACCGGAAATTTCGGGAAATCCCGAAAATGTCGGGAAAGACCCTTTCCCGTCCCGAGGCATTTCCCGACCCATCCCAACATCGGTATTCCCGAAAAGTCGGGATCCCGCACACCCCTAATCAACTTCAATGAACCGTCGATTCCGATTTTTCAATCGCGTCTTAAATCCTATTTATATATAGAAGTGATCTATCATGATGAATTCTATGTTCAGAGTCATTTATTGCGATTTAGTGCTGTGACGAATTGTTGTCGTAAATACGCTGTGCTTTGTTTGTATTTCATTGTTGTTGTTTAATGCGCATTTTTTTCGAGCATTCTGATTTAATTATGTGGTAGTGTTTGGATGTCTTGTTTTCATTTCTATAAGCCTCATGTTGTTCGTCGTTGTATTATTACGATTTTTGTTCATGTTCGACAGATTTCTGAAGCGCGATAAGTTATCGTACTTAGATAGTGTATTTTAATTGTAAATCAAAAAAGGGCATATGCCCGTGCATGTATATAATAAATAAATAAATAATTAGTGATGGATTATGATATGAAATAAACAGAATACTAGGTAATGATATTTAATGGGAATAATATTCATCCGGCGCAAATAATGAGATTTGAGATAGATAAGCTCTTGGACATCGGGCCAGATACGTTTTATTCTTACGTCTAGGATCGACAAACAATACGTCGAGTCTAAAGCCCATTTTTCCCATGCATCCGTAAAAAAGGCCACTTTATTTCTATGGCATGCGGGAACAAAAGCCTCTTTTTGGGATACTAGTAAATCAGCAGGAAATATCAAGAAAAACCCTGGGAAACATTCATTAATCACGGATCAGGAAACTTTCTTTCCTGTGATCCGGGATTTATGAATATTTCCCTACGGTTTCATTGATAACTCCCGCTGATTTCCGAGTACTCCAAAAAGAGGATTTTGTTCCTGCGTTCCATAAAAATGAAGTAGCAACTTTTACACATGCATGGGAAAAAATATTGTATGCTACACGAGACAAAAAGGATGATTCCAACAAGTGCAAAGTTTGGGCACGAGCGGAGCGAGTGCGCAATTGCACTCGTTGGAATCATCCTTTTTCTCCCTTGTAGCATAAATATCTATTTTATTTATCTCGAATTAATAGATAAAAATGGCTCGCGATTTGATCACGCTCTAATAATCTTTCCTTTCGGATTTTGGGGTATAAAAGTTGCGTGATTTGCCACACAAACCGGAGTTTCTCGAAGTCGTTGACGCGGTGTAAACCACCCGCAAACAAGCGACTCAAAAACTCCAACCTCCAAATAGTGACGCGGTGCCAACCACCTGCCTATAAGTCACTTCAGATTTGGATTTAGACAATTCGCACTCAAGCGATTCACCGCGTTTCTATCGAACTCTGGGAACTCAGGTTCCTGCACCTAGCCCTTCAAAGGTAGCGGAAAAAGGACGTTCGAGGACTTGCTGGGAAAAATAAAACAGTAAAAGTACTGTTTGAAAGACTTAAAGAATTATTTGATTTGATTAAAGGAATTATTTGAGAGACTTGAGGACTTTTTCAGGAAGGGATAATTGCGTTGTATTTAAAATAAGGGTTCACTTTTATTAGTGCGTTTTGAAAAACCTATGTCCAAGATAAGTTTTCGAACAAGTTATAATTGTTGTTTAGTGAATATAGTTGTCGCTGATGTTAAAAGGCAGTGTGCGAGAAATACAAGCCCACACGAGTTGAGATAAGAAACGCGTAGGAAAAAGTAGTTTAGAGGAAAAACGGCATACTTGGCGCTTCCGCGATTAGCAAACCTCTCGATCCTTCTCTCTTATTTCGAACGATTATATTTAAGACATGTGCGATTTCGATTTGTCCTTATTAGTTTAGCTCTGAATCATGGGTTTAACTATTCACCAGTTCGTCTTTTTCCAAAATCCTTTTTTCCCAAAGCACTTTTTCCCAAAATCCTTTTTTCCCAATTCCCAAAGCACTTTTTCCCAAAATCCTTTTTTCCCAAAGCACTTTTTCCCAAAATCCTTTTTTCCCAAAGCACTTTTTCCCAAAATCCTTTTTTCCCATAGCAATTCTTCCCAAAATTCTTTTTCCCCAGAATACAATTTTTTTTATGTCAATTTTGAAATGAACCGAAACTTAATATATATACTACATAGGCCCATAAAAAAAAATTGGAATGAACTCAACATGTGACTATACTATCTCTATGGATTTTGAGCCGCTGAATCCGAATCCGGGCTCAAAATTTCCCCTGGACCCCCCAGTTTTCCCCTAGCCTATGGGAAATTCATGAAATCTCAGAAATTTCAGTATCAGTTAAAACAATTTTGATCGCCGCAATATAAAATAAAACGATAATGTTTTCACGTATCTCGAGTCATTTACTTCGAATTAGTGTAGAATTTCCCTAGAGTATCTCAGAATTTTACTAGCCTAGGGGAAAAAGTGTGAAAGCTGAGCAAAACTTACGATTTCTTGAAGGTTCTATTTTTGCGCATAAAAGCTTATATATTTCCGTATTCTGAGTTTTTAAAGTCATATCTGATGTAAAAAAAGTACTACTGTACTTCAAAATTCCCCTAGCCTAGAGAAAAACGTACAAAATTGTGCAAAAATCGAAGTTTAATGCAGGCCTTTTTCGTGCTCGAAAGCTGATATCATTCAGTCTTCTGAGTTTCCCTGTTAATTTCTATCATCAGAATTAAGATTCGGTTCTCTAAAATCACCTTAGCCTACGTGAAATTCCATGATATTAAACCAGTCGCCTTTTCCTTGTTCTTTTATCGTTAAACGTCCGACGGACTGGATTTCTCTTTCTTTTTTTGCACATTTTTCGTAGGCTAGGGCAATTGTGAGGAGCTGAATCAAAATTCTGATGACAGAAATGAACGGAGCAACTCAGAAGACGGAACGATATCAGCTTTACCGCACGAAAAAGGCCTGCATTAAACTTCGATTTTTGCACAATTTTTTACGTTTTTCTCTAGGCTAGGGGAAATTTGAAGTACAGTAGAACTTTTTTCACGTCAGATATGACTTTAAAAACTCAGAATACGAAAATATATAAGTTTTTATGCGCAAAAGTAGAACCTCCAAGAAATCGCAAGTTTTGCTCAGCTTTAACACTTTTTCCCCTAGGCTAGTAAAATTCTGAGATACTCTAAGGAAATTCTACAGTGAGATTCGAACTAAATGACTCGAGATACGTGAAAACATTATCGTTTTATTTTATATTGCGGCGATCAAAATTGTTTTAACAGATACTGAAATTTCTGAGATTTTATGAATTTCCCATAGGCTAGGGGAAAACTGAGGGGTCCAGGGGAAATTTTGAGCCCGGGTTCGGATTCAGCGGCTCAAAATCCATAGAGATAGTATACTCACATGTTGAGTTCATTCCACTTTTTTTGTGGGCCTGTGTTATATATATGAGAGAGTGTAACATGCAATTAACGATGAATGCTTTATTTCGTTATAAAAATTTGAATAAATAATTTTTATTTTTAATTCGTCAAAATTGAATGTAGTATCCAATATTTTCGATGTACGTCGATACGTTATCATTCGCCACGTGACTGTCATAGGTTTTTACAATTTGATATAGTCGTTCTTTTTTTTGCCTTCTTCGCAGATCTTTATTTTTACAATTTTTTGGCCTAGCTGTAACTGTCACAACATTATTTCAGTGTAGGCTTGTTTTCTTTTTCTACTCAGTCAAGAACGCGTAAACTTGGATGATTCTTTACAATTACGACCTGAAATCGGTTGTGCCAACCTTCTGAAATGTTGTTGGTTCTTGCCGTTCGGTCAAGAACTGAAATATATTGATTCCACATTTTAATTTAAACATGAAGTGAACAAATGTAAAAACAAAAAATTTTGCAAAGGAATTTATTTTAAGAAAAATTTTAACCTTTGGCTGTGGGAAAAAAAGATTTTTGTAAAAAATGCTTTGGGAAAAAAGATCTTGGGAAAAAAAGGTTTTGGAAAAAAGTGCTTGGGGAAAAAAAAATTTTGCGAAATAGTGTTTTGGGAAAAAAAGACTTTGAGAAAAAAGTACTTAGGGAAAAACAGGCATTGGGAAAAAAATTTTGGGAAAAGTGGGCCCCCACCCGTAAAAAATATATGTATTCAATTTATTATAGTTATTTTTATTTTGAGGAAATCGTGTTTCTATGTAAACATGAATTATCGATATGATTTGGGAATGTTTCATGAATGATTTAAATGGCATCTAAGTTTTTCCCATCTTTGTAAATTTCTTTTATTTTGAATATATGGTATTTTATTGTTAAAAAAAATCTATTGTTTTATTGTGTTTAAATAATCTCTGTTCAGCAGCAAGATAAACAACGTAGGATCGGTGGTCGAGCGGCAAATTTCATATCTCACTTATCGGTCCTCTCCGTCATCGAGTTCGCTCGTCACAGAATAAATATATAAGTTCTCCAACAAATCACGAGTTTTGATTTTACAGAATCGACCACGAATCAACAGCAACCAATCAGTATCCAACATACGACTGCCCGAGACTGGCTTTGATAAACTTAAAGCATAGCCCGAAACCTTAAGATTAGGCCTTCAGCAGAAAAGGCTGTTTTCTCCCAAAAGGGAGTTCTGTGCGTCTGTTACAGATTGAGAGCGATTAAAACCTTTCTCATAGAGGCGATAGTTACTCTGGAAGAGATAAACGAAAAGATAGCTGTACAAGCCAGCCAAGACTAAGGGATAAAACTAAAGACTGTTCTTAGAAAAAAAAATAAGAGTACACAAACGGATTCACCAGAATCCGGTATCGCGGACTAACTATTCTATGATTATTTAAATGAAGATTACTTCAACAGAGCGGGGATTTTTAAAGACAGGATATTAAATGACACAGATATGAAATAGCATTTACCCGTTGCCAGAGATCAATTCATTGTATATAATTTTAACGATTAATTGTATAAATTTTAAGTTTGAGCGATAAGGGCCCCTTCAGGCAATTAATTAATACAAAATCTCTTTGTTATTATTCCTAAAAATTCCTCAACTCCCTTTAAAGGTCGATGTAAGGGTCATAAGAGTCATCGTAGGCTGTTATCTACGGAGGTTCCTTTCCGTTCGACGAGATGAAGGGATTAATTTCTTGGGCGTTTCGTCTAACATCTCCTTTGATGAGAAATTAAAATACTAAGATCTCGCTCGTGACAATGAGTTTTTTATCATTGCACATTTTATTCTTTCAAGAATGATTAAAACTTTTTATCGATAGGGTGTTAGTCGAGATGAGCAGCCCAAGTACTTAACCATCAGGTTCCCGACGTATTTTCCTCTCGTTCGTTTCCGACCAGGGTCTAAATGACTTCATAAAATTTTGACGCCTTTTCTTTTAAATACGGAAAGTTTTTGAGGAACAATTTTTTTTTATTTTAAAGCCCTTTATCAAATCTTTCATTTTTTGTAACTTACATCAGAAAAAAATTATCAGCTACAAATCCACGAATTAAATTGCTAGGTGACTTTGAGGACAAAAATGAAAAAAAGAACTGTTCTTTCCTAAAAAAAATATATCAATGATAAAAATTAAAAAAAATTCCTTAACCATTGAATGACGAAGGAGGATACTTGTACTTTACTGGAGAAAAACACTCATAATGATTCGTTTTAGAAAATATAATTATTTAACATGTAGGAAATTACGTGAAATCGTGTGATCTCGGCAGCTTGCCGAGCGCGCGAACGAGTCTCTACGTTTGTCTAAAATATTATAGTAAGAAAGTTATAAATAACGACAATCGGATATATCGCATGACTATACAGAAAACACACTTTTTAGCTTTAAAATTCACCTAAAATGGTTTGCAATGACGTCGATTTTTGAAACATTGATTCCCGACCGGGGTCCAAATGACCCCAAATCAGAGTTCAGCAGTGACTGTGAGGACACAATGAGGTGAATGCAGTCTCAAGGTGCTTGTATAACATGACTGAAGTCCTTACTTTTATCCTCCCTATCTCCTGGGATTGACACTAACAACGCTAAGAAATTATTACAAGTTTAAAGTCGTCTCGAGTCACTTTGACTCCTCTTGGGAACGTGAGGGTTTACTTTGCGATATCTTCGCGAATATATCAAATTATAATGTTTCATCATTGATATTTTGTTAATTTTATCTGATGGATTTTTTCGGTATAACAACGCCCGCCAGGTCTGACCGTACACAGACAGATTCAGAACTTACGCGCCTGAACTAACTTATGTATCGGTGCCCATTTTTGCAAAAATTTAAATCATTTGTTTTAATAAATTCTTATAACAAACATATTTGCACCACTTCCCCGAAAGGATATAGAGTAGGAACGTGCATTTTAATTGTTGAAGGAAGTTACTGAACAACTGAAGAAGAAGAAGGAACTGACAAACGAACCATCACTACAATACCCTGACTTCAACGATCGCTTCACGCTGACTACGGACGCTTTAAATGTAGGAACCAGTAGTGTTCTATCACAAGTCAAAGACGGAAAAGACCATTCCGTCGCATATTATTCGAGAACCTTAAATTCAGAAGAAATGCACTATTCGACAACTGAAAAGGAATTTTTAGCAATCGTGTATTCAATCGAACATTTTAGGCCATATTCAAATAGTCGTAAATTCGACATTTTTATCGATCACAGACCGATACAATGGCTCTTTACTTGTAACAACCCATCTTCGAAATTAGTCCGTTAAAGACCCAGATTAAGTGAATATCAAATATGTATAAGCCTGGCACCTCAATTTCAATGCTGACGGGATGTCACGATTACTCCCTGAAGATAGGAAATTCATAGACGATTTCAAATAGGAAACTGTATGTTGCGTTTGATTTACGATGATTTCATTTAATTTCACTATACAAATCAAAACTTAAAACAACTTGAACTTGGAAAAAGAGTTATTGAAAAGATCAATGGTAATGTTGTAATGTTCTGGTCAAAAGACCTCGATAAAAATAATGTATATTTTATTAGGGTCTGAAAACTGAGCGAAAAAAGAGCTGAGAACGCTAGAAGCGGCTCCTGGCTGCCCGAGAGCGAGAACTCGAGAAAGTTAAGGAACCGCTCCCGGAGCGAGAACTTTTGTGATTCAGAGAAGTAGCTCTCGGCTGCCCGAGAGTGGGAACTCGTGAAAGTAAAGGAGCGGCTCCCGGAGCGAGAACTTTTTGATTCAGAGGAGCGGCTCCCGGCTACCCGAGAGCGGGTGTTTCATAGTTTGTGGAAATCCTTGAAACTACGAAATTCTATTACAATTTCCCCTTCGCCATTTTTTGAAAAACTCGAAATTATAAAAGTTATTGAAACCAAACATGTAATCAATAACCAATCAGTTTTCTCAGATTTCAAACTTGAATATCTTTTTTGATTCTGAGTTTTCTAAAAAGTAGCAAAAGACTTTTTGACTCAGAAAAATGTATAAAAAATTTGGGTCAAGTTTGGTCTGTTGTGTCAACGGCCAGTTTTCAATAGAGCTTGTTTTTTGCTTAAATTTTTCCAAAAATGGCAAAGAGAAAATGATCTTGGAATTTCTTGAAAAATCCATAGTTTCAACGATTTCCACGACTGTATACATGTGTATACGTATGTATCAAAGCCAGATTTAAGGGCGGAGCATCGAAAAGAGAAGTGGGTGGGACTATGATTACTCGCTTCGCTCCTTGCTTCCCACCCCCGCTGGATATCCTGAATGTCAAGACCATGCTTAATCATTAGCCATAATGACGCTCGCACCGTTCCTCTAATTTACTCAAAAATGGGAAATTTCAATAGCTTATTAATAAGGGATATGCGCTAATATGCAATTTGACTTAATAAAATTTGATTCATAAAATACTTCGAAATGTGAAATGTATAAATGTAATTTTGTTTTCTTAATCACTGGGTTGCAAAAAATTTTCAAAATTTTATTTTTTACATTATCTTAGTCGAATATTAATGATTGAAATTCTGCTCATTCAAAAAATATTCTGAAGTCAAAATTATTTTCATTTTTGAGTTTGCATAATTGAGTATTCTGAATATCATTGAATTTTTAGAACGAAAATGAAACTACGTGTTATTTTCACTATTTTATTATTAACAATTGTTTATTTTTTTTCATTTTTTACATATGTATATTTGTTATTCATTATCAAAACTTTTTTGTTTTTTCACATATGATATAGTTATGATTTCATTTAAATTTCAGGAGAGGTTTGAACCCTCAAAAACTCTGTCTTTGCCTACGCTTTTGATATTATTTCATTTTTATAGTCAATATTGGAAATGCTAAGGAATGAAAATAATAATTAAACTATCATCATTGTTTCAAGTATAAATAAGGAACCAAAATTTCCTTCAATTTTCTGCATTGTTTCAAAATTTAAAAAGCCCTTTACAACTTTTTACAAAACTCAAAATTAAAAAAGATATTCGAGTTAGAAATTTTAGCCCATCAAATTTGTTTGATTTTAAACTCGAATATCTTTTTCGATTTGGAACTTTATGAGAAAAATGGTACAGGGGTATCGTTGTAGAATTTCACGAGGAATTCATAATTTTTGGTAGCTGCAGGGACTCTGCGTCTCCCTGTATATTGGCGTACTTATATAGGTATGCACTACCAAATTTTATTTTAACGTATAGCCCTTATCAACATATAACGATATTGTATATTTTTAATGTATTTTTGTAACGGTGCGAGCGTGATTACGGCTAATAATTAGGAATGATGTTGGCATTCAGGATACATGGGGGGCGGGGGAGTGGGAGGCAAAGCCTAGTGAACAAGTGAGCTCACTGTGAGTTATATGTGAGCTTACAAGTGAACTCCCTATTTTCCCCTTTTCGCAAGCTCACTATGGGCTCTCAGTGAGCTCACATCAAACTCACAATGTGCTGACAGTGAGCTCACGGAGAAAACTATTCATTTATTCCAGCTCCACTCAATAATTAAATATTAATAATTCATTAATCAGTAGTTCATTAATCATTGGTAATAATTCGTTGATTATTATTAATTAATTACAAGTATTATACAGGGTGTACCAAAATCCACGTCCCAAAAAGAAATCTAATATTCCTTTTTAAATTTCATGTCGAAAAGTCCTTTGCCATTTTTTACAAAACTCAAAATTAAAAAATTTATTCAAGTTTGAAATTTAAATAATAAATCCGCTTTTTCGACAAGTGGGGATGAAAACCACGAACCAAACTCTAACCAAATTTTCTTCATATGTTTCTGAGTCGAAAAGTCCTTTGCCACTTTTCACAAAACTCAAAACCAAAAAAGATATTCAAGTTTGAAATCTGAGAAATGTGATTGGTTGAAACTTCTAACTCGAATATGTTTTTTCATTTTGAGTTTTGTGAAAAGTGACAAAAAACTTTTCGACTCATAAAAATATGAAAAAAATTTGGGTAAATTTTGGTACGTAGTTTTTATCCCCACTCCTCGTAAGAGCGAGTTTACTGTTTAAATTTTGAACTTGAATAACTTTTTTAATTTTGAGTTTTGTAAAAAGTGGCAAAGGACTTTTCGATTTAAAATTAAAAAAAATATATTAGTGGCGAACAACGACCTGTAGGGGGCCTATAGGGGACGTATAAGTCCCCTGTAGGTGCACATACGTATAGGGCACGTATAAGGCGCCTCTAGGGGGCGTAGAGGGGACCTACAGGAGACGTATAGGGGACCTATAGGAGACGTATAGGGGACGTACATTTCTGTAATATTTATACAGATTTGCGAGGTTTACAAGCAAAAAGAACAAAAAACGTTTTTGGAAGTTTTATACATATTAAACGTTATTTACTACCTGGAGTTATTTGGATAATGTATTAGAAGAAGAACCTGAAATTTTAATCAGAAAATTTTAGGTGCGCAACAAAGTTCTCGCTGTTTTTTCGATAAAAATGTAACTTTATTATAAAAAAACTCTTACATCTGAATCATTCAAAGTATTGCCCATCGC
>JAPYZL010004100.1:0-10268 GCA_030522825.1 Platygaster orseoliae | reverse complement strand
GATTTTCCATTTTTCTCAACGAATTTCGATCGGCATGAAGTAATAGAACAAAAAAAAACGTGTTTCTCAAAAAATGTCAGTTATCATCTTTTGACATCGGACCCTTCATATATAGATACTATTTTCTGAAAAATTTGTAAATAAACAATAATTTCTATAATTTTATACTATAAGGCATCAAGTTCCGAAAATCTTATGAACATTTTCAAAAAATACTTGATTTCTATAAAAAATCTACATCATACCAAATTTTATAAATACGAATTAATATGAAAAATAATACAAAAATACTAGAAATCTATAGAACCTTGAATCCTAAACAACCGAATTCTCATCGATGTAGAAATCAGTAAGAATGCCGAAAAATCCTCCAAATTCTAAAAATATTGAAAGTACTATAGAAAAATCCATAAAACACCAGATATCTTTTAAACGCTATTAACTAAAAAATTCATTCAAATACTGAAAATTGATAAAAATCATAGAAATATTCTTCAAGAAAATTAAATATCCCACAAAATTATAAAAATATTAAGAAACACTAAAACTCCTGAAAATACAGTCTATGAAATACCATAAATATGTGCAGGTACAATTTTATTTTAAATCTATAAAAAATGCTGAAATATGAATCCTAGAGCAACAACTTTTATAATTCTTCATAAAAATCCAAAGATGTACGACATAGTCTTTAAATTAGCATAAATACTAAAAAAATAAGTACTGAAAACAATTCAAAACGAGATATTGAGAAAGTGATACATTTGAAAAGTAAAAGCTTGAGCTTGCAAATTCTATAATACTAGAATTAATATTCATTAAAACACTGTAACAAATATACAGGGTGTCCCGAACAAGTCAAAAATCCCGAAAACCACTGATTTCTCATGAAATTCTAAGACAATTTTTCCTTTGCCATTTTTTACAAAACTCAAAATCAAAAAAGTTGTTCAAGTTTGAAATTTAACCAATAAACGCACTTTTACGAAAAGTGGGGATAAAAACCACGGACCAAACTTTACCCAATTTGTCTCCATATTTTTTTGAGGTGAAAAGTACTTTGCCACTTTTCACAAAACTCAAAATAAAAAAAGATATTCAAGTTTAAAATCTGAGAAATCTGATTGGTCGAAGCTTCTAACTGAAGTATCTTTTTTGATTTTGAGTTCTGTGAAAAATGGCAAAGGACTTTTCAACTCGGGAAAATATGTAGAAAATTTGGGTTAAAGGGGGAAACTCATATAGATGGTTAAAATCTTCGTTAAACTTTGCGTGTGGATTAAAAAAAAAGTATAACACTGAGAGCAATGAAATTTTACACAAATGTAGTTGATTCAATAACAAATAAAATAACAATAAACTACATTCGATATGTGGAACCAAACTGGTGTAATCAGTGTCCAAACTGGACCCTGCACTTTATGCAAGTGCAAATGGCGAGCACGATTACACAAGAACGTATCAATCGATTTTGACAATTTTTTTTAAAAATAAAAGCTTATAAAATTCTACTCTATTTGAACCTTTAAAATTATTGAACAAATTTTTTTTCAATATTTTAATTGCAAAACAATTTTCAAAAAGTTTATACTTTTTTTTGGTAATAAAATCAGTAAAAAAATTTTTTTCATGATTTTAAAAGTTCAAATAGAGTAGAATTTTATAGGCATTTTATAGGCTTTTATTTAAAAAAAAATTGTCAAAATCGATTGATCCGTTCTTGCGTAATCGTGCCCGCCATTTGCACTTGCATAAAGTGCAGGGTCCGGTTTGGGCACTGATTACACCAGTTTGGTTCGACATATCGAATGTAGTTCATTGTTATTTTATTTGTTATTGAATCAACTACATTTGTGTAAAATTTCATTGCTCTAAGTTTTATACTTTTTTTTTTATCACACGCAAAGTTTAACGAAGGTTTTAACCATCTATATGAGTTTCCCCCCTTAAGTATGGTCCGTTGTATTTATCCCCACTTGTCTAGAAAGCGCGTTTATTGGTTAAATTTCAAACTTGAATAACTTTTTTAATTTTGGGTTTTGTAGAAAATGGCAAAGGAAAAATTGTCTTCGAACTTCTTAAGGAATCGGTGGTTTTTGGGATTTCCGACTTGTTCGGGACACCCTGTATATTTATATATATTGATACTTTTGACATTCAAGTTTCCTTAAAACGCCCTTATCTTAATTACTTTCCATGTTACATACTAATAATAAACTTTCTTGGAACAACACAATTTTCAGGCGAAGAATGCAACATGTCTGGAGAATGCGATATTACCAAAGGGCTCTGCTGCCAGTTGCAAAGACGACATCGACAAGCTTCACGAAAGGTACTATGATCAAAGGATCTAATTAATAACTAAAATGATGGTTAAAATTAAGGCAGAAATTTGAGCATCTTCGTAATTCCTGGTAAATGCTAGGGAAAATGCTTTGATCTGAGACCCAGTCAAAAATATAATTTCTTGTGCTTGAACACAAAGAAATTAACGTATAATTAAAATATTATCGAGTGTGTGAGAATATCACATTTAACGATATATCGAATCAATTAGTTCAAAATATATTGAATTAAAAGAAGAAAGAGTCAATAACTTTTTTAGGCAAAAAAAGTTAAATCCAATTTTAGTATTAACTATAAATTATCCCCAAAATATTTTTTGTTTGGTTTTGGTGTTTTGCCTTGAGTAGGCATGATTTTTTTACTATAAGAATTATGATGGATAAAAAATAAATACTTTTGAATTTGTGTTTCAGGCATGTGCTTATTTCAAGGATCCCCTTGTATGCATTGGACCAGTAGCAACAAACCAAATTAAATCAGTCG
This sequence comes from Platygaster orseoliae, assembly GCA_030522825.1. Lineage (NCBI taxonomy): Eukaryota > Metazoa > Arthropoda > Insecta > Hymenoptera > Platygastridae > Platygaster > Platygaster orseoliae. Next base: position 7,439 of record JAPYZL010004100.1, on the reverse strand, counting down.
TGCAGTACACTTCCGGCGAAAAAAGGATCACTAACCAAGGAAACCGCATTTACAAGCGACATCCATACATTTAAGTATCCAAAGCATTGAAAAAACAGAAAATCAAACCCTACTTAATAGTCACCTTAGAATAGAATGTGAGTAAAAAAACGTTGGCCTGGTTTATTTTTACACTTATAACGATCTCGAATGGCCATGCAAACATAAAAAAACTTATTTTTCCAAGCATCCGATCTATAAACTATCAATACATGTATGACATATCTCAAAATGATTACTTTTTCCTTTTTGAAAAAAAAAAGGACACGTTATAACCATGTTCCTTCCTCAGATGTGCATAATTTTTCAAGAAATATGGGTATTATTTTGAAATAACTCTTGTACGTCCTTTTTTAATTTCTTACAAGTTGTGAATTATCTTCACGAAACATATCAATGAACATATCAATGAACTTACATATCATTAGACTTAAGAATGAAATGATTTTCGTCGATTAAGGTGATTCAACATGCTGACGAAAAATTCAGATTCCTCGCGAAATTTCAAAACGATGTTCCCTTCTCTATTTTTACGAAAACTCAAAATTGATGGAGATATCAGCGATTGAAATTACGAGCGCTGGACCAATAAAAGCGCGACTTGAAACTTTGGGCGGAGTCAAGGCCCACCCATAAAGGTCCAGCGCTCAAAATTTCAATCGGTTATATCTCCGTAAATTTTGAATTACCGCAAAAATGGCAAAAGAAATATTGTCTCAGAATGTTCCGAGGAATCCAAATTTTTCGGCTTTTCAAGTCATGCCGAATCACTCTGTATACGTGGGAGATTTGCGAATGCTAACGTAAAATTTTCGCATCTTTCTCTCTTTTATGGATTTTCTTTGTTAAAAACATGGGTCAATCCTGTTTGAAGAATAGTTAGAAATTTTTTATTAAAAAAATTAGATCAATGACTCTCTAATTGGAAAAGTTATTGTTGCTGGAATTGTTAAAATTATTGACTCTTCTCCAAAGGATCTTGGTTTTCGTCAACGTAAGAACGATAAGATTTATTTTTTTACGATAATTATTCGGTGGATCTACGACAGATTTTTGCAAGATTTTCATGAACGTAAAACCAAGATACCTTTCTACTAATAAATCTTGACTATTTCTATTTGAATTGCGAATTTTCGATTTAAATGTGAAATTGTGCATTAGTGTATACCTAAATGTACGGTTTTAAAAATGTGTTATATTTTGATCTAGGCGAGAAGCGAGAATATTCTACTGCTTTTCGTCACATTTTTTTCTGAAGTAATGATCGCTAAGCTTGAGACATATTCAACCTTTTCTCGACTATATTCGTTCATTAAGAAATCTCTTTTTGTAACGTTAATTTTGCTTGGGAGGGGCTTGAATCGAAATTAAGTAAAGAAATGTACTAATAATCCACTCTAGATATAATGACGTGGCATATTATTCTATTGTGAAACATTGTATTACCGGACATTCTCATATTGTGCAAATGTGATAAAAAATGTTAACTGTTTATGACAATTAACTCAAAACGTGTTCCCCCTCCCTGGCAAAACGAGTGCTTTAAAAGTATATTTACATTAAAAAGCGATGGAAAGATGTTTTCCTGACATGGGAAAATGTGGAAAAAGTTCAAAAGTGTGACATCTATTTCAAAACAGTGGAAATTTAGTGAAAAAAATTCATGAGCTTTATTTTAGCACTTTTTTGAAGAGTGACACTTCTGGATTTTAACCGAAAATACGATGGCAGCTCACTTTACGAAATTCGTTTTTCTCAAAGAAAATGTTTCCAAACGCTAAGTTTTCCTGACACGCTTTTTCTCTAAACTATCAGCTAATAATTTTTATAGAGACAAATTTTTTTCGGAATAAAAATTTATCATACTCTAGCAACTTTTTTCATCATTTTCTTTTGGAAAAACAATTTTAAAAAAGTGGTAGCCGTTCCGAAAATACATATCAGATGCAAGACTTGTGCGAAATGCATCTCAGAAACTCTGAAAGTGTGATGAACTGTGCATTAAAAAATAATTATTCATATACTATAAGTGTATAATTTACATGTATAGTCCAATAACTGATATATCATATATTTTGCGTGACTTTACAGACCTTGTTCTAACAAGTATCTTGAACCTAATATTATCTGGTGGAAAACGTAATGTATCGATGTTGAAATTTTCGCATGATTCGATATTTATTTACAGAATATTTTTCTGCGTTTTGTGCGTATTTTTTATACGAATGATAATGTAGTTTGAGCGGCCTTTAGGTATGAGTTTTGTACTTATTTGGTTGAATAGCTATCATTGAGAATTCTCCGTGTTTTCTATTGTGATAATAAATTTTATTTTGCAATCAAAAGTTTTGTTTTACTCGGATAATCGATCAAAACTTCGTGTTTCAGATGTCATCTTTTCAATTGCAATTAATGAAGAAAAGCTGTATCTTAGAGTTCTGGAGTTTTTACTTCTTCATTGATTAGTTTATCTTGAACGTTATTTTTTATAATAAAAATAAAAAAACAATATCGCAACCTCATGGTCGCCTGAATAAAAAAAATTTGAAATGAATAAATGTTGAAAAAAGTCTAGATTTCTAAACTTGAAAGCTTCAGAGATTTGTAGTACTTTTTGGACGGCTGGTTTTTATTATCCATATTTTTAAGTATGTATACAATTTCGTAGATTTTTTTAGTTTTTTTTTTATTCATAGTTTTTTTATAGATTTGTGTATAGACTTTTAGAGTTTAATGCTCTAGAATTCAGTTTCATAGATTCTTAGTATTTTAGTGTATTTTAAAAAAAAGTATCATCTTCATAGATTTCCAATTTCTTAGGTTTACAGTACTTTTATTTTTTTAAGTATATTTTTAATTATTTATCTGACAGGATGTTTCTGGTTTATTTAGAATTTCTATAGCTACTAATTTCTAAAGTTCACTGCTCTGGGATTCAAAGTTTAAAAATTTAAGTATTTTTATGAAATTTCAAGAAAATCAAACCTAAATAAATTTCGAGTATTTCGAAGGTTTAGTTTTCATAAACTTTTGCAAGATTTTCTAACATTATTATAGATCTCTCATATGGATCACTATATAAAAAAGGTCTAGAATTCAATGATTACTTTCAGTATTTTTCGTGCTTTTTTCAGTATTTCTACCATTTGCACAATCTTCTGATATTTTTAATATTTTTTAGTGTGTATGGAATTCGGTAGGATTTTCTAGTATTTTTTGAAATTTCTATATAGACTAATAGATTTTTATGCTCTAGAATTTAAAATTATTTAGATTTCAAGCATTTGATAGGAATTCACAAATTTCCAACATTTCATTGATCTCTAGTACTTTCAGTTTTTATCGAATTTTGATAGTATTTTTACAACTTGAAATATTTTCTTTTATTTTTATGAATTTTTATGTAGATTCATATTTTCAATGCTCTGAAATTGAAAGTTAAGAGGTTTTAAGTATTCTGATGGATTTTTGGAAAAAATTATATATCCACAAAGATTTTTAGTATGTCAAAGATTTTTTATATTTTTGTGTTTCGGCTGTTTTCAATTTCTATGGAATTTAGTCAGATTTTCCATAGAATAGTAGGTATCTCTATAGATTTCTAATATTTCATAGACTACGAGAACTTTCGATATTTTTTGTATTTTTTTAGTATTAATACAATCGGCAGGATTTTTCAATATTTCAATGGATTTCTGAATAGGTTTCTAGAACTTGATCCTGTAGGATAACAAGTTTAAAAAAATTTTAGTATTTCGATAGATTTTTAAAATAATCATAAAAATTTGACTGTATAGTGTTTTATGGACTGTTCATATTTTTTTTTTTTTAGTAATTTGATGTAGGCAGAATTCAAAACTTTACATTTTTATAAATTATATCTGCATCAGTTTATATATAGTATTCTATGGAAAGCTATTATTTAAAGTATTGTTAATAGTTTTTAGTTATTTTCACATTTCAGAAGGATTCCTAGTATTTTTACGGATTTCTATAGATGTTTAAAATTCCATAATTTTGAGAAAAAAAAATCATACATTTTTTTCATTCGCCGCCAATTATTTTTCCATCTCCATTAACAATGATTTACATCATAAACGACGTTAAGCATTAGACATTTAATATCTGATGCAAGCGAAAAAATATCTGATATTTCATCAAAACGAACTTTTCATGTCAGTCGCGAAAGGTTTACTGCACAAAAATGTCACCCCAAAAAATCATTATAATCACGAGTGTCATACTATTTTTCCAAGTATTTTCGGTTCTTGGTTTGTTAGCGGGCCATAAAATATGGGACAAACGCAATAAAGAGTTTGTAAGATTGTCATCGATTCCTGAATTCGCGAAAATCATTAACGAGTCATTGCAACAAAATCGTGCCTTCGAAACACATATTTTCCAAGGAGAAATATTTAATTTCATCTATTACGAGGTAATTACCACTTTTACATTCCACTTATTTTTCCTACATTCCTTTTTATTGTCAAGGAAAAAAACATCGTTGAATTCGTCAACAATGGCAAAGACGTTATTGGAGTATGCGGAGACATTTGGACCATTTTATCGCGTTACTTGAACTTCACGTAAGTAAAAAAAAAAGTTAAATTTCGGTTCACATCTTCAACCATGAATATTTCTATTAGATTGAAACCAATTGAATCAACTTCTCGCAAATTCGGTGTTATGAAACCAAACGGCACTTTCGACGGAATCATTGGGGTAGTGCAAAAAAAAGGCGCAGAAATCATACCGCGAACAGCAATTTTTTCCGATCGTTTGGCTCCTTTGGAATACACCACTCCTTTTTGGAAAATAAGGTAGTGAAATGAATCCCTCAAAAAAATTAATCAACACAGAAAAAAAAAGGATTTGCTGTTTCAACACAATTTGACAGGAGGAATTTCTTTTGTAACAGTAGCTTATTTTTTTGTCACCTTAACAAATCGTTTTTGCTACCAAAGCACAATTACTATGCAATGGAATTTTATGCATAATGATCGTGCTCTGGAAACAAAAAAATAAACAACTGCTGCAAAAAAAATTCGTTAAGTCAAGTTGTATTACAACAGCACATCTTTTTGCTGCTACAGCAAACCCTTTTTTTCCGTGAATTTTAAAACGATTCTATATTTCCGCAGGTATCGTTTCCACATAAAACCGGAATGGAGACACGACGATCTATGGATGTTCGATGTATTTTCAGTTAGAACTTGGTGCTACATAGTGACCATGTTTTTTGTATTGAGCATATCAGCGTACATTTCGCAAAAAATAACCAAACAATTCACCACTGACGACGAAAATTTTAATCTCCGAGATCATGTTTTTTACGCCTTGGCAATTGCTTGTTCTCAAGGTAAAAATATCAAATTTTGGAGCCACGTTTTTTTCTCATTTAACATCTACTTTAAGTTATGATAAATTTTTAGTTTTTGTCTTGAATTTTATCGAATTTCGAATTTTTAACTCTTTTTTTCAATTTAGGGTTGCACATGTTGAGTTTTGATTCTTTGTTTTAAACAAATTTGAATTTACGAGAAGTATTTTATTATTTAAAAATTCTCTAATTTTTATGCAATTTAATTGATATTCAACACTTTGTTTCGAATTGTAGAATTCACAGCAATAAGCAAAATTTAAAAATTCAAAATATTTGATTCTTAGAATTTTAAACTAGAAGAAGTAACTTTTGTAATCGAAAAATATTTTCAGTCTAAACATTCAATTTGCAGAACAAAATTTACCAAGAATGATAACAATTAAAAAGTTTAAAATATCAGTCTTAGATGTCTAGATATAATATTTTAATTTCTTTCGTAGTTTATTTATTACTATCTGAACATTATTTTTTACCTAACAAGTTTATTTTGCGATTTTTTCGCTCCCAAAATTAACAGTAACATACACTGAACTTTTAAAAGTTGAAATGCCGAATTCCTCACATTCCTTGAATTCGTTTTTTTAAATATTCGTTTTTAAGATTAAAATGTTCATTTATCAATACTTGTACTAATAAATTCCTTATTTTCAGAGTCAACTTAAATTTTTCGAATCATAGAGTCGAAAAGATTAAATTAACTGTTATTCAAAAAATTACTTATAAATGGAAGAAATTTGAAAGTATAGAACATTTACTATTCCTGTAATTTTTTCATGTTTTCCATGCTGAATAATAAAATTTTCAAATATATTCTTACTTTCTCTTCTTCACATTTGAACTATAAAAACAATTCATTTAATTGATTGGTTTAAATGTTCTTATTCAAGTAATAAAATTTGCAAGTCTCTCTAATTTCCTAATATAAATTATCTTCTTAATAACAATTTTAATAGCTAATAGTTTAAATTTTCTATCCATTCAAACGTTCATAAGACAAATAAAAATTTTTGGAATATATTTTTAAAATTCTGGAAGAGGTTTCAACCTTTGAAATTTCCTCTCTGCGTTCGCTACTGATTTTCAGGATGCATACCAAGCGAATTACACAGCCGATCGAAAATTATTTCGATCTGCATCGGGCTCTTTTTTTGGATGATCCTCATCGCGTATAGCGCACATGCGATAACGCAAATGATGAACAAAAGTCTCCAACCACCTTTTACCAATTTGGAAAATCTTATGAACAGCACCAGATACGTTTTGGTGGCATTCAATGGATCAATGTATCATGATGCATTGGAGGTATTTCGCGATATACATATAACTTGTATATCATAAAAATTTAAAAACAAATTTTCGAACGTTCAAGAAATGGACAATAACGAAAATTCCAAAAATAGTTTAACTAAATAATATTTGATAGATATCTATAATTTTTTATTAATTCAACTACGAGAAATAGAAACAATGTTCATTGTTACATTAATTTTTAAGCATTTGGAAACCATTTCATACAGCATTTTCTTAACACTCAAGTATTATTTTCTATTAATCTATTTTGAATACTTTTAAATCTTTTCGTATTTTTTAGTATTCATAAAATGTTATAGGATTTTCGAATATTTTTATAGCGACATGGTATTTATTAAGATTGTTAAATAAATATTCAGTATTTCACGCTAGAGAATTCTAACTTCATTGAATTTTTCGTATTCGAATAGATTTCTCAGAAAAAATTATCTTCATAGATTTATCGTTCTTTTATTATTTTTTGAACTTATTCGGTATTTACTTAATTTAGAAAATTTTTCAGTATTCTTAAGAATAACTGTATATAAAGACTTAAAATTCGATGCTCTAGTTATTAAAGTTTTATAGATTTTTAGTACTTCATATGATTCTAGTGTTTTATTTATTTATTTATTGTAACGTCCTTACACGTGAGGTTCGAACGCTACACGAATTTCCCCGAAAGGAAATTCCAAAGCGGAAAATAGGGTTAACAATTCAAAGCCTT
>JAPYZL010004098.1:0-11086 GCA_030522825.1 Platygaster orseoliae | reverse complement strand
TTTATTTATTCAATGTTTCTTTTCAATTTTACACACTACGGCGTATAAACATATCACTTATATATTCAGATTTGTATAATGCCGATTCGAGCTTATTTAAATTCCTGCGCGAAACCGCCAAAACTTATAAAAATCTCCTCCTGTTAAAATAGCCGCCACCGCTTCAACTTGTTACAGCGATCATAGGGCATCCTCTATCCAGTGTATAATATAGATCAGTGGTAACAACTAACAAAATTGTCGGAGCAAATGTACTCACCCATTTTTGGTCATTGAAATAAAAAACAAGCAGAAACTTAAAAAGCGTTTATTCAGTTACATAAACTATATCATATTTTCCTACATCTATGGAACTTTTCAAATTTTGTCTAATCCTAATTTCCGTTTTTCTCATTTGAATCACTTCCGGTTTCAACCGAATTTTTTTCCTCGTACTGCTCTGATGTTTCTAAATCCAATGCATCGGCCTTGAGCAAATGTACTAATTCGCTCGTTGTCATAGCCTAGAAATTAATCAATATTCGTAAACTTTTATGCAATGCAATAAGCTTTTTACGGGGTTTACACCCCTGATAATACCGTGGAGATATCGCAATTAAGACATCACCACTGATGAAGACAGCTTGAAATCGTCTTTATTTTCAATAAAAATTTTTATAATATGACTAAAAATGATATAACTAGAATGAAAATGGCTCGCAAATGTGATTTTATTCGTTTATTAAGTAAATAATAATTGAGCAAAATTACACATCATCTCTCTCTCTCTCTTTATAATACCTGCAAATGCGGCGCAATGAGCCGTAACATGGGATTAGACGACAACTCTTGTTCTTCTACGGTTTCGAGAAAACGCCTTTCTGTTATCAACCTTGCGATACAATCTTCTTTCGTTGTTGACAAAGAACTGACCAAATCCCGCTTTGACGATCCTTTTTGCAATGCTTTCAGCCTGTTTTCTGTTTATTTATTGAATTTTATCGTTTGATCGAAGCTCGAAAAAGTTACGGAAAAACTTACGTAGTCCTTCTAGATATTCTTCCGAATCTGGCATTTTCTGGAACTCTGCTTTGATTTTGCAATCAACGAACGAATCTTCGAATATTGCTTCATAATTTTCTATGGTTCTGCCGGATTCGTTCCACGGGTCATTTGGTTTTGTTTTCATTTTCGCGACTGTTTTTATTTTCGTTGAATTGTCAATAAATGTGCCCTTGTTTGACAGTCTTCGGTTCAGTGGATTTCCGCGTGACGGCGCTAGTCAAAATGGCGAGAAATTCGAATGGGAGTTTTCAACACGATAATGAATAGCAAAAAAAAGATCATATTAACATAATATTTATTTTAAAAAAATACAAAAGTAAATCTATACTTAAAATATATGATTTAAGTCATTTATTCTGTTACACTAGAAATAAATATTGTCGGATGAGATTTTTTGACTACTTTACGAGGCAAACTTCCACTTTGACATGACACTACATTCTGTGTTTCATCACTTTTTTTTTCATCCGCTGATTCCACGCAAAATTTAACTTTTTTGGCAGGCAAAATACTGGATTTTTCAGAACCAGCAGGATATACTTCTTTTGCATCGACCTTTCTTTTTTCATTCAAATTTTGCGTTTCCTTGGACTCTTCAGGGCCATTTGTATTCTGCAATTATGCAAAAATCGATTGTAACATTGCAAAATATTCAAAAACCATCAAGAAACTTAAAAATAAAAATTACTTCATTAGTCAGAGCTCGATATTTCCAGAGCCTCACTTCATTGAGCAACTTTTTCATTTTTTCCTGCTCCACACATTTTGCGATGTAATCATTATCGATTTCCGAACGTAATTTATTTACTTCCTTTTTCTGCTCAATCAGTTGAATCTCTAGAAATCTGAAAATAAAAAAAAAACTAATAATTCTATGATTTACTGAGTGAGAGACTTTGAAACTCACGAAATATTGCTTTTCTGTAACTCATCATCGAGTGCTTTGTCAAGTTGGCTTCGAACAATTTTCAATTGTTTTTGCAGATGCAAAATTGTGTCCTCGTTTGTGTTTTCGAGCTCTTTGTCCAAAGACATGATTTTCATGGCATCCTCTTCCAAGGTGCGAACCAAGGTCGCTTTTTCCAATTTCATCCTTTCCATTTCTGCGTCTTTCAATGCATAGATACGCTTTAAATTTACAAACTCGTTTTGTATGGCCTTTTTTTCTTGGATGGCTCTGTTTCGGCTGTCTTCCAATTCAGCGAAAATCGAATTTCCTGTTGGAAAAAATTGGAAAATTAGATAAGAAAAAATTTGCTTATTAATAATATTATTGACTGACCTTTGTTGCCAACATTTGTTGGGGCACTTTTCAAAGCATTCAGTTCTGATTGGCACATGGCTAATTCCTCTCGAAGGCTTTCAATGATATCAGTTTTTTCTTCAGAATTCCTCTTGGTGACCTTGAAATCGGTTTTTTATGAATAAAAATTGAAAATGTATTTTTTTATCACAGAGAAATAATTTTTGAAAATATTGGAACTTACATTGGAAATTTCTCGCAGGTTTTCCATTTCCTGGCAAACCAATGAATGTGCTTCTTTCAATTGATTGTACTCATGAGTTTCTGTTTCCAACAAATTCATTAGATTTTCTATTTGTGATGAATCTTGGGCCTCGTTTACTGAGTAAAATATTTCTGGTACTGGTTTTTTTTGTTGAAATTTGATTTGTCGCTCAAATTTTGATTGTAATTCCTTAAGCAATTCTTTTTGTTTTTCTATTTCGTCTTCTTTTGATGAAAGTTCATTTTGCATTTCGCTCATTTGTTCGTTGAAAAGTTTTTTTTCTGCATTGAATCTGTGTGAATGTGCGCATTAAAAGATTTTAATTTTGACAAATTTTAGTCATTCTTAACATTAAAAAAATAATAGGTAACTAGTGTGTTCAGGAAAACATTTTTTTATAACATTGTTATCGAAAATTGAAAAATTGTAAGAAATTTATGATAAAAAGTTATAAAGATTTTTTTAATAAAAAAAACATAATTTTTTGGAGCATCATATGAAACATAATTTAAAATTTAAAATAATTGTCTATTTTTTAAACTATTTGAAAAAAGCAAAATTTCTTTCAAAACTTATTTGATCAAAATTCGATTAAACACAATTTTACTTTTCTTTGATTTTTTCAATGCTGTCCTGAAGTTCTTCGATCGTATGTTGCGATGAATATTCCTCCATTTCCATTGCTTCCTTGAGCAATTTTTCATTGTTCTCCAACTTGCGCCGAAGATCATAATTTTCTTGCTCAAGTTTTTCATTTTTACTTTTCAACTCCTCGATTTCCTTCGACTCAGTGATTTCGAATATTTTGGAACTTTCAGTCCCAAAAGTACTCTCATTATTACAAAAATAAGTTTCTGACATTTTCCTGCAATTTCGAATGGTTTATGTGATGGTTCATACAATCGTTTACAATCGTCACTTTGCAAAAATATAAAATATAACATATTAATTAATTCATTTTTATTCAAGTTACTTAATGATTGAAAAATTAAAATTTTGACGATATGAGATTTAAAATGTTATAGACTTAATATTAGATACTTTGAGTATTTTCGGTATTTTCTGAATTGTTTTTTTTTACATTACATGAATAATTGATACTTATAATTAAAATAGTATAAACAATGTTCTTGTCTTAATTTTCTAAATTTTCACCATTTTCATAATTTTTTGAAAAAGTTGCAGCAACATGAATCAATAATGTTTTATGGACCGTTAGTCCGTTAGTACTTTTACTATTTTTTATAAGTATTTATTACACTCTGTAAAGATATCTAGTATTTTTAAAGATTTTAAAAATTGATGCCCTAGAATGTAGTTTCAGAAATTTTGCAGAAAACATTATCTTCAGGAATTCCTGGTAGATTATAACATTTTGATACTTATGGCATTTTTCAAATTTTTTCAGAATTAACATAACTCGAGAAAATTTTTTAGAATTTGGGTATTTTTATTTATATTAAATTTTTGAGAAAACCGTGTCTATAAAGATTTACAGTATTTAATAGCATGCACGGATTTTCGCTTTTTTTAGTATTTCTTAGTATTTCAGAAATTTTTCAGGGTTTTCGAGTATTTCAAAAAATTTCTAGTTTTGCGGATTGCTATGTATTTCTGGAATTTTGTGCTCGACAATTCAAAATGTTTTTCCATAATTAAATTGATTTTTTAGAAAACAGTATGTTGAGAGATTAAAATTTTTTTATATTTTTCATAATTTCTCAGTATTTGTACAACTTCAGTATTTTTAAGTATTTTATGGTTTTCTTTACATGTTTTTAAGATTAGACGCTCAAGGATTCAAATTAATATTAATTCTCACTATCATCACAAATATTGAAGACAATTATTTTTACATAAATTTATGATATTGTATGCAATACCGAAATTTTCATTATTTTTTGTATTTTAAAAAATTTTGAGTATTTTTATGGGTTGCTATAATTATAAAGATTTCTCGATTTTACTGCTATGGAATTCAGAATATTTAGATGATGTTTTATATAAATGTAATATTATAAATAATATAAAAAATTATAATTTCCATTGTAATTTCTATAATGGAAATTATAATATAAATGCAGTTTAATACCTACAATATGTATAATATAATAAAGGATAAATTCAATATTTTTATTGTAAATGGATTGTTTTTACCTTTTTAAAATATTTGTCAAGTTGTCAAAGCTGGAGAAACATTGAACTGAATGTAAAAGTCGGAAAAGAGAAAGAGAGATAGATGTGAAACTCCATGTTTTCTGTCTCTACTCGTCCGACTTTTACATTCAGCCTTTCAAATGTATAATTTAATTCTGAATTAAAAAATTAGATTGCAAAGATTGTTGTACAAATGAATTTTTATTCCAACAAAGTATTGTTAAATTTATTGCCAAACTTTCAATTCTTGAACTCAAGCCAGTACGATTTTTATTTTTTGAAATATTTTAAACTTTCCATGTATAATCATTATTTCCCAGACCATGTAAGTCAACAAATTTTATAAAAAAATACACTGCAACAATAAAAAGTCAGTTTTTCAAACGTTGAAAAAACATGTACATTCCAGATCATCAGTCTCATTTTCTGCCAATGTTACAGTAAAAATAAGCAGTAATAGATCATTTCTTTTTTTGTAGAAAAACGAAAGTTCACTCAAACACTATTAATAAGAAAAAATCATAGCTAGTTTCTTATCCCAAATTATGTCTTTTTGAAAATCATACGATTTTTCAAAATATTAACACTGTTTACGTATAACTTATAAGTTATGATCGAATTTGTATACAATATGAAATTGTAATTAAATTTATTAATTTCAAAACATTCTTTACTCACTGTGTAAAGAAATGCAAATATTTTAGCGGTTCAAACTTTTAATTTCATTCACTAAGTTCCTCAGCTTAGTAATCCACGTTTTTTTCATTGTTTGTTTGCAATAGTTTGTTTATAATCAGGCTTCTCGATTTGGAAACAGCAAGCTGTAGCAAAGCACGTAAACTATACCTATATACACATAATATATAGGTATAGTTTTTGTGCCTTGCTACAGCTTGCCGTTTCCAAAGTGAGAAGTCTGGTTTATACTCGCCTATCTTGTTGTACGCTGAAAATCGTGATACACACATGAGAGAAGTTGTTATGTCCAACCCCTTAGCAGCAATACAATTGTCTGCTGCAGTGCTGTCAACTGCTGCACACAATTGTATTGCTGCTATGGGGTTGGACATAACAACTTGTCCCATATGTCTGCCACGTTTTTCGGTACCCGACGAGCGGTCCATGTACTATATGGTCTAAGGGTTTTTAAATGCGGTTTATGCATTATTTGTAGTATGTGTTGGTATGTGTCGGCCATTTTGAAATCTCCTCGAATCATAAATTTCCTAGAAGTTCATTGATCGTATTACATATGCATATGTATATGCATGAGTCATCAGCTGTGTACAACACTAGATATCACACATTCATTTACAATTGTCAACAAAGTTACAAATTCATTCACAAAAATTGATTGGTATTCCCAGTATTTTTGCATTCGATACTATTTGTCACAAAAAGTGCTTACTGTTTTGTGATTTTTTTGGTTAATAAATATCTGAGTAAAATAATATAAACATGGCGGTGTGCAGATTTTATCTACAAGGCTCGTGTCGATACGGCCAAAATTGCCGTTTCGAACATATAAACTACGGTAAAACATTTTACTTTCTCAAAAATTGGAAAGATGACTGCACTAATAATTTTGATAAATTCCAGGTCAAGGCGGAAAAAAAACTTTCAATGCTGAAGGAAATATTTCGTGAGTGAAACCTGAAATTTAATTTTTCTTATTTCTTGTTTTTATTTTGTAGCAATATGTTGCACATTAATATTATTTAATATTATGAAGTCGTTTCTTAATGTTGAAACTTAAGAAATAAAAATGATACGCTTAGGTTTGTAAAACAAATAATTTTTGAAGCATTGAAAACTAATTGACGATTAACAAAATTTTTGTTTTAATGCAACCTCAAATCTAATTTTTCTCGTTTGTTATTTTTATTTTGTAGTAATAGGTTCACAGTAATAATAATTTTTAATATTAAGTTGTTTCTTAATGTTGAAACTTAAGAAATAAAAATTATGTGCTTACGTTTTTTAAACAAATAATTTTCGAAGTTTTTGAAAATCGAAATATTAGAAATATATTTCATTGATAATTGATTGCTGTAGATTTTGAAATACAGGGTGTCCCAGAATCGACGTGCAATATTTTAACCAATTTTTTTTCGAATTTTTCTGAGACAAAAAGTCCTCTTCCACTTTTCTCAAAACTCAAAATTGGCCGAGATATTCGAGTTTGAATTTTAACCATTAAACGCGCTTTTCCGAGAAGTGGGAGTAAACACTACGGACAAAAATTTGCTGAAATTTTCTCCATATTATTCTGAGTCGAAAAGTCTTTTACAATTTTTCAAGAAACTCAAAATCAAAAAAGTTATTCGAGTTTGAAATCTGAGTAATCTGATTGGTTGAAACTTCTAACTCAAATATCTTTTTTGATTTTGAGTTTTTTGAAAAACTGCAAAGGAATTTTCGACTCAGAATATTATGAAGAAAATTTCGGCAAATTTTGGTCCGTGGTGTTTACCCCCACTCTTCAGAAAAGCGCGTTTATTGGTTAAATTCAAACTCTAATATCTCGGCCAATTTTGAGTTTTTTGAAAAGTGGAAAAGGACTTTTCGTCTCAGAAAAATCCAAAAAAAAATTGATTAAAATATTGCACGTCGATTTTGGTACACCCTGTATAATTATAAGTAGATAACAAAAATATAGATTGAAACAATTTTAATTTTTGAAGCATTGAACATTAATTCAGGATTAATAGGGCAGACCGGGGCAGATACGCCCACGGAGCAGATACGCCCACTGGTGTTTATTTAAAAAACGCGGGTCAAAAAAAATGTTTGATTGCATCAATAAGTGGCGCTATCAGTCCCAGATATGACAACGAAAATTTGCCTCCTTCTTGTGCATATTGGATAAATAGTGCTTGCACATGTATTCTGATGAGCTTCAGAACTCTAAAAGTAAACTTTTGACTTTCCAGTATTTCCTTGCAGGAAGTGACAGTTAGTGTTTTGAATAAAAACTTCCATATTCTCAAGTTAGTAAATATTCAATATTTATGTTTTTTTGTCAAGTTATGTACAGAATTTAGTTTGCAATGTTTGTAATCCGTAATTTTATCATAAAATTCATACCGGGGCACTTACACCCATCAACAACTGGGGCAGATTCGCCCTTGCGGAATGGCTAATGTAGGTTAAATATTAATTGTTTAAATAGTATTAGTTTCCAGAGCTGTCCAGAGAAAGTTGGGGCCTGGGGGGTTGTAACCAATGCCCCCCCCCCCTCATTTTTGAGAAAAGATTTTTCTTTTGTGCCGGACAGTAATATTTTTTTATTGTATGTATAATTACATGTTTCAAATAAAAATCATTCCTGAAATTCAGGCCCCAGGTCAGACTATAGAATGTTTTTTAATGATTTATAGGTGATAAATTACAAAATATATTTATGTAGTTCGTCGTCAGATTTTTCTGTTGCATGTGTTTATTTTCAATTATTACGAGTTTGGAATTTTTATGAAAATCCGGGCCCTTCAAAAACTTCGGGCCCAGGGGGGATCACTGTAAGACAGTAATTTCAGCAAAGAAGTTTCTGTATATTACATCACTCATACATAAAAATGATTTTTATTTGCTCTCACAACAGTTTAAAAATAAATAATTTTTTTTCATCATTTCAATGTTTACTATGAACATTCATTGCTTATAATAATATTCTTCATTTTTGTAATAAAAGAACGTAATGTTGTAAAGTTTCAAACCGGGCGTACTGGGCGTAAGTGCCCCCGTACCGGGACACTTACGCCCCATTTGGATTTTTTTTTAATTATGATAATTTGGTTTTTGCGTTAAATGATTGTAAAACACATATGCGTTCAACAAAGTACAATAAATTACCTGAGCAATAGTATATTTCGTTTCACTCTTTTACAATTATTGTGTTTTATATTTGATAAATAAGCTTTTGTGGGCGTATCTGCCCCGGTCTCCCCTAAAATTTTTGTTTGAATGCAACCTCTAATTTAATTTTTCTTATCCATTATTTTTATTTTGTAGCAATATGTTGCACATTGATATTATTTCATAATATTAAGACGTTTCTCAATGTTGAAATTAAAGAAATAAATATAATGTGTTTAGGTTTCTTAAACAAATAATTTTAATATTTTTCAAAATTGAAATATTAGAGATATATTTAATTGATAATTGATTGCTGTAGATTTTGAAATTTAATATAAGTAGATAACAAAAATATAGTTTGAAACAATTTTAATTTGAATTTAACAAATAATACATTAGATTGAAGTTTTTATTATATGAAATTATAATTAGTAAAATAAAAAAAGTGTATTATTCAATTTTCATGGTTATTTATCGTTTTGATTTTTTGATGAATTTTATTATCGGCAAGAAAAAAATTAACTTGAATTTCTCTCTCTCTTTTTTTTAAATTGTATCTTATGTTTCACAGTAATTTGAATCAAATAATATTTTGCGTTTTGAATTGGGAAACTTCGTTTAAAATTGTGATCATAATTTAAAGTGATCAAAAGCGATCATAATATTAACTTCGAATTTCAATAGTAAGCAAACGGAAAAAAAGCTTTCAAATTTGACGTTTCTTAATGTTTACACACAAAGACTAAAAATGATGTACTTATGCTTTGGAAAATTGAAATATGAAAAAAATAATTAAATGATAATTGATTGCTGCAAATTTTGAAATTTAACAAAAATAATACAGGTATTAATAAAAAATGTTCGAAGTTCTAAAACTTCGAAAATTACGTAATGATTGAAAAAGTTTTCATTGAAATTAATAGATAATATATTAGAGTAATGTTGTTTATAATATGTAATAAAAAAAAATGTATTATTTGATGCTATATATGCTTATTTTTCGTTTTAGTTTTTAAATGAAATTATTCACTATATGAAGGAAAATTTGCTTTGAGAAAAACTTGAGTTTTAATTTTCCTCTTTTATTTTTATTTATTTATTACACGTATAATTAAATGGCACATAAATTATAATTTAATGATATTGAGTGTTCGGAACTAGTATATTTGTCCAGCATTTTTCATTAATTATGAGTTTACGAGTGACCAATTTTTAAAATCTACAATTTAAATGTACGGAGTTAAAAAAAAAGTCTTCAAATTCTACGTTTCTTAATGTTAAATTACAAAAACTGACAAAGATATAATAAAAATGATATATTTATGTATTACAAACAAAAATGTTGAATTTTTCAAAAATTGAATTATTATGAATATATTAAGTTAGTAATTGCATCCTGCAATTTTTCAAATTGAAAAAAATAATAATAATAATAACAGAAGTGTAAGTATAAAAATATTGAAATTTCTTCCACAATAAGAAAAATTCTTATTAAGTAATTATTACTGAATGATTAAGAAAATTTTTTCTCAAAATTAATAAATAATTTAATAGTGTAATGAAGTTTATGATACATGAGATTCTAATCAATGAAATGAGAATAAAATATATGATAAAATTTTTTATACTTATTGTTCTTCCTGATTTTTGAATGAAATCACACACGATCTCAAGGAAAATTTTTCGTGAGAAAAATCTTGACTTTCATGCTTTGCTTTTAATATTTCAAAAATTGTTTAGCATTAAGTAACATTGAAACAGCAGTTAAATAATATTCTATTTTTTTTCATCGTTGAGTATGTAATCAGTAAAGGAGATGTTTAATTTTGTTTTCCCAGCCAAATGCACTTGTATATTTTTAGCTGTAAATTTCCCGTGTATAATTTTTTTTTAAATAAGTAAAGAATCCATCATATTTTTTATTTCACTTTTTTTGGTTAATTTAATATGTAAATATATGAAAATGTATAATATATAAAATATCTCTGGTATGATTTCTAGAGTTACTGTTGCGGAAGAAGTTCTCGCAGCCGAAAGAGGAGGGCAATGGATTTTATCCTGTTTCGGTCCCTTCAAGGAGAAAGAATGTATTCCTGGCATGGAAGATGTTTCCCCAGAAGAAGTTCGATGGCAAATGTACCAAGCTCAAAAAGATGGCACTGTCGAACAAGTGGTAAAAAAAATTTAAAGAAACTATTTCAATAACATTATTATTTCCAATGAGTTCAACCAACTAGTTATACGTTTAATATAGTTTCTAAAGTTCTTTTTCCCATGCATCCGTAAAAAAGGTGACTTTATTTCTATGGAATGCCGGAACAAAAGCCTCTTTTTGAGGTACTAGGAAATCAGCAGGAATTATCAACAAAAACCCTGGGAAACATTCATAATTCACGAATCAGGCAACTTTCTTCCCTGTGATCCGGGATTTATGAATATTTCCCTAGGGTTTTATTGATAATTCCCGCTGATTTCAGAGTACTCCAAAAAGAGGATTTCGTTCCTGCGTTCCATAAAAATGA
>JAPYZL010004011.1:0-16875 GCA_030522825.1 Platygaster orseoliae | reverse complement strand
ATATATATATATATATATATATAGACACACACACACACATATATATTTTTTTTTTTTGAGAAGTGATGTGTAAAATTTTTTGAGAATTTTTGGTGGGGTTTTTAAGTACTGAATTTGATTTTTGAAATTATTTTTGATCAATTATTTGTTGATTTGCGTGCTATTTTTGCAGAAAATCTATGTTTTTCATGAAATTTTTGAATATTTTTTGGAACATAGAACTACTCAGTTTTTTATTTTATTTTGGGTAATTTTCTGAGAAATTACGATTATTTTTTGTGGCTTTAAGGAAAATTAAATGAACACAATTTTTCCCAAAAAGTGCCCACTTATTCCTACAATAAACAAGTATAAACGAATTATTTTTTTATTTAAAAAAATTTTTCCAATTATTTTTTATTTTTCAATTTTTCGAAAAATTTTTTTTTTAATTTATTTATATTACATTAATAATGAGTTTATATTACTTTATTTCTATATTTATTTTAATTTAATTATGAAAAAATAAATTTAATTTTTTTAATTATTGCCTTTACTTTTTTTATTACGAATCGATTTGTTTACTTGTATGTTAATTTTTGTCAGGTTATTTTCTTTCATTTCGCTAATTTTCTGGGAAATCATAATATTTTTTACGGTCTAAAAAAAACTGTCGATAGTTTATCTTGAAAATTACCAATTATTTATCCAATTTCTAATTATTTTACACGTGTATGATTTTAATAAATAATGAAAAAATATAGGTAAGTAGAAATTAAAAAATATTCGAAAATTGCCATTGTGGTTTTTATTCCAAATCAATTAATTTCTTTCAGAAAATTGAATAATCATTTCGAGTAATGTTATAATATTGAAAAGCAAAGAACTTGGGTTTCGTTAAAGATTTTTTAGTAGTTTCTTAGAAGAGGTGGGTATTTTTTGGAAAAATTCTGTTTTCGGATAATTTTCTGGGAAATTCCGATAAAAGCACTATTGTTAAGAAATTTTTAATTCGTTTTTTTAGACATAAATGTTTTCAGATTTCAATTTTTTTTTTGCTTATTTTTTGGAACATTTCGAATATTTTCGTGGAGTGAAAAAAACTATGATTTTTCTTAAGGAATTACTAATCATTTCTACAATTTAGACGTGCGAATGAATTTTTCAAGTATGTAATGTTGGTAAATTATCGAAAAATTTATGTGAAAAGAAATCGAAAGTTTCCCATCATTGGCATCGTTGTCTTTATTTTGAATAAATTTATAAAATTAAGAAAATTTCAATTTTAGGACAATATTGCTAAATTGCTTTATTCGAATTTTTTCAAAATTGCTGAATAAAATTGGCATTGGAAAATTTTTCCTCGGAAAATTGCTCTTCCTGGTTTTCCCAATCAGAATGAAAAAAAAAACTAAAACAATGTTAGGTTATTTATAAACTAGTTTTTGCAAGAAAGTTCTAGACAATATTTATAACTAGTAATTTATTCTCTCTGTTAAAACGTCACAAAAAATTTTTAAAAATATGCAATCATTTTTACAATTATTTTTCACAGATTAAATTTTCGGCGATTTAAAATTTTTGCATTTTTAGTAAACAGAGTACTGGTATTAGATAATTTGATAATTTTCATAAATAATGAACGATCTAAGACAATCGAAATTCAAAACGCTAAATGTTGACTTTTTGAAATTTTTTAAAATTATTAAAGTGTTAAATATGTCATAACAAAATTTTTGGATTCGTTTATTCCATTTTTTTTGTCGATTTGAATTAGAGTTAAAAAAAAAGATCTTTTGTATAGATTGAATGTAAACATTTTTGTATCAATCATTGTCTTGTTCGTCGGGTTAGGTTAGTTAGCGCTGGGAAAAGATATTTGTGAAATTGCGAAAATAGATTGTGAAAATACATTACCATCGACGGATATTTTTAGACCTCTATTAGAAGACGTTAGACCACTACTTGGTAAACCGATGTTAAACACTGCCAAAAAATCTGGTTCAAAAAATTTTTTTTTGCAGCATTATCATTTGATTTACAATCGACTCCAAATGTCGAACTTATTTTTCGATTGTTTTATTACAAATTTGTTTAATTTTCTGAATAGCTTTCCTGTGTAAGAATGAATATTTTTGGAAAAATGTTTTTTGCAATTATTGCGTTCCGAGAATTATTTTTATTTTGGTTAATTGCACGTTTTTTGATCGTGAATTTCATAAACAACTTGAAAATAAATTTTTTGGGAATTGCATTTTTTGAAGAATTCGCGAATTGAGGAAAATGCTTTTCTGAATTTTTAAAAATTGATAGAGTAGTTTTTTTTAGTGATTTCATGTCACATTGAAAGTAAAAAATTAAATTATTTTTCACAATAATTAGAAATTTATGATATTACATATACTTCATTTAATTTTGTCGGATTTTTATATTATGAAGGTAAATTGAAATTTGTAAGAATCTAAAGAAATAAATTCTTGTCGATCTCATAAAAGAATTTTTCGTTTTTTCAAAACTTGATGAATTCTTGAAAATATCTTAATTTGAAAAAATTCTCGAAATTTCTCAAAATATCTTCGATAGTTTGAAATAAAATTTTTCCTATCATAAATATTCCTTTTTTTTTTCAATTTTAATTGGATTGAGAAAATTTGACTGATCAATAATTATTTTCACGAACTTTGCAAGTATATATTTGAGTTTTATACATTTCATGTTCAAAAGTAACAATGCTGATTCAACAATAAATAAAAAATGTCAAGACCGAGCAAATTCGTAACATGGAATCCTAAATTTAGTTATCCCATTTTTAAATTTCTAAATTTAATTAACGTTTGTAGAAGTTAAGAAATGATTTACGAAAACATCTACTTCATTACCGAAGACAAAAAATCCTTGAATTCCAATCATATAACCCAAAAGTTAAATAGATGTATTGAATACCGATATAACATTATTTATGATCAAAAACTTTTACATACGAAATTTTTTACATTTACAGGTATTAGAATCCTGTAAAGAAATGTTTTTAAAAAATCTATATAAAATATTCGAAATGTACGTGGATCTAATTTTCCGCATTTTAATTAAATTTTTCACTTTCCCCTACTTATTTAATATTTTTGGTGAAATAAATATATTAAAAATCAATACGAAAATTTCAAAAATCGAATTAATTAATTTTAATTAATTGTATTATTATTTTAAATTGATTAAAAATGACTGGATTATTGTAAAATCATTGTACGGTTACGGTGAGTGTAATTTATTTGTTTCGTTTCGTTTTTTTGTTGTTGATTAGGCTTGCATCGACGACGATTTGGACATGGTGGAATTTTTGGTGGAGCAGGGGGCGGATATAGACCGCGGCGATAACGAGGGCTGGACGCCATTGCACGCAACCGCCTCTTGCGGTTTCATTTCCATTGCCAAGTTTGTATCGCTCTACTTTGACTACGAAATTCACGCGACCAAATCCGAGAATAGTTTAAAATTTTCCAGAATTTCAAAATTCCGAAAAAGGAATCGAAAGTAGATGAAACTTGGAATATATCGATGATTGTTTCGAAAAATATTTGTCGGCAATCAGCGCGGCCGAATCTAAAAATATTTTTCATTCTTGAGAAAATGAAAGAACCGGTGAAATATTTGGAAAGTAGAATTATTACAGGATATTTGAAAATTTTTAGACAAAGTGTATCTACGAAAAATTGAATGAAATTCCAAATGAAATGAAATTTTTAGTTATGGAATAATCTAAACATATAATTTTAAATGAAAAAAAATCTATCGTCTTGTAAATTCAAAAATTTTTTGGAGTATTAGGAAAACTCGAAAAATTTTGTATTTTTACCATTGGTATTTTTTACAGATTCATGAGATTGAATGAAATGAAAAAATTGAATAAAATTTCAGATGAAATGAAATATTTACTTTTTTAACTTAATTTTTTTGTTCACTTTTTGTTGTTTATGTTGAAAAAAACTTGGAAAAATCAAAACTTATAATTTTAAATGAAAAAAATCTATCGTCTTGTAAATTCAAAATTTTTTTGGAGTACTAGGAAAACTCAAAAATTTTTGTATGTTTACCATTGATTTTTTTAAATGATTTTACAGTAACATTGATAAATCAGTAATCTTGAACAACAATGAGGAAAAATATGCAAATAATTTGAAAATACATTTTATCCTGCCTCGTCTTGAGTTTTTTGAATTTTTCCATTTTTCATACACTGGAAAATTGATTTTTTGTTTTTGTTTTTTTATTTACAGATATTTAATCGAGCAAAGATGTAATTTAGCGGCGGTAAACAACGACGGCGAACTCGCTATAGACATCACAGAAAACGACGAAATTGGCGATTTACTTCGGCAATGCATAAAAA
This sequence comes from Platygaster orseoliae, assembly GCA_030522825.1. NCBI lineage: Eukaryota > Metazoa > Arthropoda > Insecta > Hymenoptera > Platygastridae > Platygaster > Platygaster orseoliae. Next base: position 12,509 of record JAPYZL010004011.1, on the reverse strand, counting down.
AAGCAGGTAAAAAAACGTTTTTTATGATCAAAAGTTCATCAATTCCAAAATTTTTGAATTATAATTTTCGAATTATCAACAAATTTCGATTGCTTTTCATTTCCTGAGTTTTTGATTTTTTGTATGACTCAAAATTTTTTAAAATCAAGATTACAGGATATTTTCCAAAGCTCAAAATTTCAACGTGATTTTTGTATTTTATTTTATTTTAAAATTATTTGATTTCAACTTGTGTATGTTTGCTGTTTTCGGATGTGTGAATTTGAATGTAGAAATTGGGTTTTTTGGTGAATTTTGGGTCTCGTCAGGTATAAACTGTGATCAAGTAAAGAGGGAGGAAGAAAGAAGAATAATCAACGACGCGATAGCATGGCAAGCTGGCGCGCCTGGAAAAGATGTCGCACATCCAAAAACTGGTGCGACTGCACTTCACGTGGCCGCTGCCAAAGGTTACACAAGAGCTTTAAGGTGATAAATTTAGGATACTTCTCATAGTATCATTTACCTTTTATTTCAGTAGGGATAGGATATATCAGTAAAAATCCTTACTGATAAATATCAGTAAATATCAATAAGTTCTCTTACCATTACTATAGAGCAGTGTATTGAAAAATTCATTGATACTGTATGGTATAAATAAATAGTTATAAGTGTAAAATGAAAAAAAAAAAAACCTAAAATCATTTTTGGCTTCAGTAGAGAATTTTTTTTTCGTATTTTACAGACGTGGTTGAAAAAATAATTTTGTAATTTTTGTTTGTGAAAAATAATAATTATGTTATTGAATGTTTTTTTTTTATTTATAACTGCACATTGAAAAGAATGGCACAGTTGAGTAAAAAAAATTGAATATAAATAATGTAACATCAAGTGAAAAAAAATTTAATAAGAACAGTAACATTTTCCACTGAAGCCTAAAATTTTATGATAACAATTTTTGATTTTACATACATTTCTGTTTTATTTTTACTCGTATGATTTTATAAATATGCATTGTTTAAAAAAAAATTGATCTTAATTTGATTAAATTACAGAATTCATTGACATTTGTCTTGATTTCAAAGAATAAATGAGAAATTTTCACAAATACGAGAATCAAGAAATTATTCCAGAAAATTATGGAAAAATAAAAAAAAATTTGGATTATTAATTAATCAATTATTCTATATAAGGTTTGATTTTGATAAACTTATGAATTCTGCACTTTTTTAGAGTAATTGATAATTTTCATTGATTTACTATTTACCTTTTTTCTAAAAATCAAACCTCTATTTCAAGGATCTTAATCATTTGTTGACTGTTTTTCATTTTTTTTATATATATTTCATGACGATTCTGAAAATCATTGTTATCATTAGCAAATAATAATGCACTTGGAAACTTAGATGAAAATCAATTTTTTTTCATGTTTTTCTTTGCCAATTTAATATATAAATATCCGCAAAGCATCGATTTTAATTAACATCTTTTTTTCAGTTTTGCAAATATTGTTTTCCATTTTATTTCATTTTGAAAAACACCATGGCAGATTAAAACAAATAAAAAAATTGTCAAAAAAATAAAGTGAATGTGAAATTTTGACAAACCTAATAATACAAAAAATTCTAGGGAATGAACATATCTAGAATTCGATATATTTTATTTTCATCAATTTTTAAATTAATTTGATAATTGCCTAAAAGTCAGTACATTCAAATTTTACTCGATCAAACGCCAATTTCGAGGATCCTTTTAGACGTTTGCTCACTTTTAGTAATTTTTTATGAAAACTCTGAAAATTACAATACAAGTTTGGTTTTTTATAATTTTTTGCAGCGAATTGCTACAAGCGCGGTGCAATGTTAACGCTAGAGACAACGATGGTTGGACGCCTTTACACGCCGCTGCACACTGGGGTCAAATAAAAGCATGCGAATTACTCGTGGAGAATTTCTGTGATATGGATATTAAAAATTATTCCGTACGTATATCTCACAGCTCAAGAATAAATTTTATAATAAAAAAAAAGATGATACGAATTAGGGAGCTCGCATAAATTATTTCATAGTTTTTTTTAGTGTTACATTATTTACGAAAGCTTCGTATGCAATTTTTGATTTTCACTAAAACTATAAGAAACATTGTAAAGTTGTATTCGATAGGAAAAGTGAATTATTTTGCAATAATTATAAAATTAGAAACATTTTTCAGGACCAGACTGCGTTCGATGTCGCTGACACCACAATTATTAAAGAATTAGAAGAATTGAAGAAAAAACAACTGCAGATTATAAATAAAAAGCAACCACCAAAGAAACGGTAATTATCAAAATAAAATTATGTAATTACTGAAAATACGTTTATTCATAATTGTGGGTTTTTTCAGTACTTCTAACGAGAACGTAGCTCTTGACAAAGAAAATTCGGAAAAGAACGAAAATTCAGAAGAGACTTTGAGCAAAGTGCAAAAGGTCGAACTGGAAATTCAGTCCGACAAGGAAGAGTCCAGCACCGAAAGCAACAGCGAAGTTGGTAAGTCGATAATTTTTTTTTTTTATTTCATTGATTTATTTTATTACCTTTGCGAAGTTTGAAAATTTTTCGTTCTATACACGCAACTCGGGCAATATTTTATTTCGACTCTGAATATTGTTTTGCTGGGCAACTATAAAACTGCGTTCGATAGTTTGATTTCTTTTTTTTTTTTAACAAAAAACTGATGAAACGTTTATTTATTATCGCAGTTTTTGCGTTGACTATCGGCATTTTTTTAATGAGTTAAAAAACTGTTTGTGAAATTCGCTGCGTGGATAGAATTGGACGGTGAAACCGATTCGGATGGGAGCGAAGATGATAGCGATTCTGGGTCTAGCTCAGAATTGCGAGATTCCTCTCGCTGCAATCATTCATATATAACAAATTTCGAAGATGGTGAGTTTTTTTTGTAGGGACGATTTTTTGTTTTTATTTTTTAATTTTGTTAAAGTAATTACATAATAAAAATTATGGAAGAGAATTGAATTGAATGGATAAAGAGAAATTATGCTGTAAAAAATAGTAAAAATATTATGAATTTTTTAAATGTAAATTAATTGTATGTAATGTTTTTCTAACAATTTTTCAGTTATTCAGCATCAATCTTTGAGCTCAATTCAAAAATTTCACAGTGGAAAATTTGTTATTGACTTGCAAATAATTTTCAGTTACTCTGAGAGTCGTTTTGATAGTTTCTACAGTCGTAATTTATTTGCAGTTATTGATATGATTACAAGTTATTTTTAAAGTTTATATCTACATTCTTCCGATTATTTTTATACTCGGTTCAGATAATAGTTCGGATGTACAATGATTTGATAATTTTTGCAGCTATTTTTAGCTATTCTGAACACTTAAGTATTTTTTGATGTTGCTGTTTCCGTCTTTTGAAATAACTGGAAAATAATTGCAGGTCATTTTACATTGATTTTGACTTTTGCAATTGTGATAACTATTATTTTTACGCCTATTCTTAAAATTATTTTAGATAAATTTATTTGGAGGTAATATATTTTTTTTACATTAATTTTTAGTTATTACTTTTACAGCATTTTTAAAAATTATTTTCACAGAAAAGAAGAATAAAGCAAACAGAGATGAGACTTTGCAGAACCCACCAACTTCAATCGAAGATAAAGTTCCTATCCAGGTAAATAATTTTATTTATTTATTTCTTAAATCTAAATATAACTCTAAAATTTATATGGGTTAAAGCATTTTCGTTTTTGATTTTTTTATGTTTGTAAAAATTTCGAATTAAATCTTCTCTTGTTTTAGAATTGCAGTTTTTCGTAGAAGGAAATTTGGTTTTTAAATTTTGATAACAATAAATCTAATAAATTTTTTTGTGGGGAGAGGGGATAATGAATTTGAAAAAACGTTTTTTAGAATTAGTAATATATTCTCTAGAGGTTTATTATTATTTAAAACTATTTATCGGGCTTCAAAAAATTTTTTGATATTTTTGGTATTTTTTAAGTTGAAACAAAACTGAAATTACAAAGATTATTTATTTCTTAGATTTAGAAATTTTTATATTAATGAATTAAAATGAAAATTTAGATATTAACGAATGATAATTATAATTATCATTTAGGGATTAATAAATCTTTCCCCTAGAAGTTCATCAATATTCGAAACCATTAATAAAAGTTTATTTTCAAGGCTCTGATTTTTTTTCTGAAATTAGAAAAAATGAAATCTAGTACTTCGACTTTTTTAAATGATTCAACGATATTTAGGTTTTCAAAATTTTGATGTTAACGAATGATAATTATATGAATTAGGAAACAATACATCTTTTTTCTAGAAATTCAGAACTTGAGAAAATTTTTGTATTTTCTTAAAATTTTTCAAGTTGGAACAAAACTAAAAATTATAGAGATTGTTATTTAGATTTTGAAAATTTGATAATAATGCATATAAAAATTTGTTAAATGTTAATGAAAATTTTGATATTAACGAATGATAATTATTAAATTAACAATTAGGAAATAATAAATCTTTTTCCTAGAAGTTCATAAATATTCGCAACCATAATTAAAAATGTATTCTCAAGGCTCTGAAAATCTTAGACACAGTTTCTTACGGTGCTATTTTTCTGAATTTGAAAATCAGCAAATTTATGGAAAATCCAAAATTTCACTGAAATTACAAAAAATAAGATCTTGTTCTTCGATTTTTTTATATGATTCAACAATATTAAGGTCTTAAAAATTTTGATGTTAACGAATGATAATTATATGAATTAGGGAACAATAAATCTTTTTTCTAGAAATTCATAAACATTAGAAACAATTAATAAAACTTGAGAAAATTTTTGGATTTTCTTAAATTTTTCCAAGTTGGAACAAAATTACAAATTATATAGTTTGTTCGTTTTTTATATTTCGAAATTTTGATAATAATGAAAATAAAAATTTTATGAATGTTAATGAAAATTTTGATAGTAACGAATAATAATTATTTAATTATTTATTAGGGAATAATAAATATTTTTCCTAGAAGTTCATAAATATTCGCAACCATTAATAAAAATTTATTCTCAAGGCTCTGAAAATCTTAGACACAATTTCTTACGGTGCTATTTTTCTGAATTTGAAAATAAGCAAATTTATGGAAAATCCAAAATTTCACTGAAATTACAAAAAATAAGATCTTGTTCTTCGATTTTTTAATATGATTCAGCAATATTTAAGACTTCAAAATTTTGATGTTAACGAATGATAATTATATGAATTAGGGAACAATAAATATTTTTTCTAAAAATTCGTAAATAATCGAAACCACTTATAAAACTTGAGAAAATTTTCCGATATTTTAAAAATTTTCCAAGTTCGAACTAAACTAAAAATAATGATTTCTGGAAATCAAACAAGTAGATTTTTGCTAAAAATCTAGAGCGATTTGTAATAAGAAAATTTGTGGAAATGTCAAATTTTTTTTGTTGTTGAGGAAATTTTTTTTTAATAAAATTAATTTTCAAGGCTCCGAACGCGCCTCCGAAACAGCAGACTGAGAATAACGAGGAAGGAGCTATTCCGTCGTGGCGGCGTTCTGGTTCCTTTAGAAATAGAAACCAAGAAATCGAGACAACAAATCCTGTGTCTACGCGTAAGTTGCAGTATATAAAAATGCCTATATAATTTTTTTAACGTCCTTTAGAATGGAATCGTTTAAATTATAGTGCAATTTGTTGTTGCAAACTAGTTGGATATTATTTTAAAACTGGTATGAATTATATGAATAAAATATTCGGTAGGACTATTTTTCAAAATTGTTTATATTTTTTTTAGGGATCGAAGACAAGGAAAAAGTCCTCGTGAAAACAAACAAAGAGGAACCGGAAGTTGTCCTAAGAAGAACGCACAGCTTTGAAACGGATGAGAAGTAAGTTTTGAAAAATTGATGACACGCATTTGGAGTTTTTTTCTGAATAATAATGAATTTACTTAACATTTGCTTCTAAGTAACTCAAAAATCAGAAGATCAATTGTATTCAATATTCAATGTTTTTTTTTAAGTATTCTTCAATTCACGGTTTCACAATGGAAATTGATGTCAGTTGATGAAAAAATGTATTCTTCTTAGTTTTTATTTTTGTAAAAATAGTCATTGATTTTTCGGATAAAATATAATTTTATTTTAATTATATTTATTGAAATTAAAATGAGAAATTTATTTGACTTTTTCTCTTTAAAAAATAAATTGCTTTACATAAATGGAATGTGTCTAGTAACAGGTTTTAACACAAGCTTTTTTTCACTAACAAAATGAAATTGTGTTTAATCGAAAAAGTTGATTAAGAGACTACAGTTCAAAAATTGTAAAAAAAAAAAAAAATGTTATGAAACGTTAGATTTCGAAATTGTGGGATGAAAATTATCGTCATAAAAGTTTTTATCCAGAATTGAATAATTAGAAATTCATAAATTTGAAGATCGTAAAATACAAGTTACAAATTTGGATATTCTGGTTCTCAATTTGAAAAAAGTCATAAATCGAATCCAAAAATTTTTGGGGTGTTTGAAAATGTTTGAGGGATTGTTATTAACAGAAATAAAACAGAATAGGCTTGCATAGAGCGCTTGATGAGCCTCAGAAAATGGTTGGAGGACTGAAAAATAGTGTGAAAATAAAAAAAAAAAAAAAATATTAGTTGTAAGCATGGCATGACGCATGTTGTGCAGGTTCTATGAGCAGTATTTGAAATTGCGAGCCCGCATCAAGGCATCCTCCTGCCCTACTATCCATAGCTGCCATCAAGCCACTGCTACCAATACCACCCCCGCTACTCATAACAACATCACCGCTGCCCGCTGCGAGTCCCTTCGCGAAACTACTCACAGGTACACCTGGCCAGCCTTTTTTTCTTTTCTTTTTCTTTTTTTGTACAAAGAAATTTGCTTTCTTCCTACCCTGCAAAATCCTTTTATCTAATTCATAATACATGGACTTGAAATCACTATCTAAAATTTTTTTTTAAAGAAAATTATTCAAGACAGGGGCGAACGCAGAAAAAAATTTTCCGGAGGGGTTTTCCAAAAATTTATGTCTTGGAATATTTTAAAACTTACGAATTTTAAGTATAATTTCGTTACATTAGTGGATTAAATTGAATTGCATAAAATGCATTGAAAATTTAGTAAAAATTTTTTTATTTTTTATACGTTTTGAGACAAAAGTTGAGCATTTGGAAGGTTTTTTGCAATACAAAGAATAGTTATTTTGAATAAACGTTGTATTCGCAATTTCAGAAATAAGGACTTTAAAATAAACTTGGAACCGACGAAAACAAGCCAAGGAAACAATTTCCAAAATCGGGCGACGTCTTTACAACTGCCCCTGTCTTCGTCTGTTGGAAATTCTGGCAACACCGTCAACCAAGTTCGCAGGTACTTTTTTTCATTCGAAATTTGTTTTCTCGCGTTTTGTATTAGTACACATGTATATATATTTGCACTTTTTTATGTAAGGAAATTGTTGAAAATAGAATTAGCTGGTTTTTAAAAATAGAATTATTATTTTTATTTCAAAATATGTTAAAATTGAAAAAAATAAATAAGTAAAAAAATTAATAGATTTGGCATTAGACCAGAGGCGTAGGTAGAAAAAATTCTGTTCGAGTGCATTTTCGTGCTGAAAAATAAACGTTTGACAACGGGAAATAAGTAAATAAATTGTGAATGTAAAAATTGAAGCGCGCAAGTGGAAACTACTCCCACTTCGAACAATTCGACAACGGCGCCTGTTACCCCCACTACTCCGGGAGGTAGCAAACTCAGCCCCGGAAATATCTTCAAGAATTTCTTCAAGTGCGTACAATCCGCGGTCTGCCCGTTCTGAAAGGATTCTATTTTTTTTTTTTTTTTATTTGCAATTTTACGTGATGCAATATTTTTGGAAAGCAAAACTCATTGGAAATTCGGAAAGTTTGTTGGAAATTTTATTCTCTAAACACAGCTTTCGAAAATCTTGTATTTCGGAAAAAAAGTTTTTTTATGGCGTATTTCAGGATGTTTTTTGACTTTGATTTACAGTTTTTATTAAGTGGCAGCCGCATGGAAGTGTGCTTTTTCCGAGTGATTTTTAAGCAGTTTTTTCTTTTTGTTTTTTTGTTTTTTCTTTGTTTTTGCTCGATAACATAAATCCTTGATTTTTGTATTTTTTCCTTTGCAGCTTTCACGGACTCGACAAAGCTGATTTTTTGTTGATTTTGGTTTTTCTTGGGGTGTATAAATAATGCGTATAACTCGTTCTCTAATTTTATATGTTTTGATTTAAAAATGAACAATTTAAATTATCTCCAAATTGCAAGAAAAGTTTAGATTTCTATTTTATTTTAATATCTAAATTCCAGTTTTTTGATCTAAAGAATTGAAAAATCTCAAAATTCTGAATTTTTTTACGATTTTTTTTCCAATTTTCGTTTTACAGACGCTTCCCAAAAACTTTTTCGAAAATTAACTGGTCAATAACGATTGAAAAATGTTTTAATTTTTTTTCGTTTTAAGGTCTTTTGTGCCTCCTGTTCGTGATGAGGAGAGCGAAACACAGCGAAAAGCTCATGCTAAAAGAGTCAGGGAAACGCGTCGTTCGACCCAGGGCGTTACTTTGGACGAAATCAAAAGTGCCGAAAAACTCGTCCAGAAAAAACAGCAACAAAATAACGACGTCCCCACGACGCAGGTAATTTCAAAAAAATTTTTGAAATTAGAGAAAATATTATCTCCATACGTTAACCGTTGCGAGTCGATCATTTTTGAAAAAACCATTGTTAATAAATAGTACATGAACAATAAAATTTATGAATGTTCTGAAATTCTCATAAAGTTTTGAAGATGCAGTTTTATAAAAAAAGTTCGTTATAATCGAGAATTCGGTGAAATTTATAGATGTGTGTGAATTCGGGAAAATCAAAAATTTTGAAAAAACTGCGTTGCAGTCGAAATTTTTTATCTGTTTTCCAGAAGTTTTGAACTTTATGAAATTAGCTGGATTTTTCGAAAAACTTTGGAGATATGTTATTTTGGGTTCATGATCAAGAATTTTTTTTTACTAATTTATTTTAGTTTTTAAAAATGTATTATAGACTTTCTATGAATTCCCAAAAAGTTGCATAGTTCAAGTCTCAAAATTTACGAGTTTTCGAAATAGTACATTTTTCAAGAACGAAAAAAATAGTTTTCTAAAATATTTATAAATTCGAAATTTTTGATTGACTTTTGATTCCAATTTATAAAAAACTTACATGTTACATTATGTTTAAAAATTTAATGGCATTTTTTGAAAAAATTTTGCTTGAAGTTTTTTCACAGAAAATACGGTTAAATAAATTTGATTCAATAATTAAATTTTTGTGAACTCAGCATATACTTTTAATCAAAGCAAAAATCTAAAAAATTCGTTATTAATTGATTGTGGTATGAAAACTTTGTTTGAGTATGTGTGTACATTGTTCGTGATTTTGTGACGTCTGAATTTCGTTTAAATAATGAAAAATAATAATGTGCAGAAAACCAGTTAATCAAATAAAGCAGGGCCCTATAGAAAATATTTTTTTTATTATGAAAAGTTGATTAAACGGATTTCTGTGTTTGGTTTTTTGGATTATATTAACATTGTTTTCTTTGTCAACAGTAACAAGATAATTTATAGGCAGCTTCTAATGTTTTTATTTCAGTTTGTTGTATGTCACGCAATTTGAAAAATTTTCTATTACTTTGAGAGTTTTGATATGTTTCGTAAGTGTAAGTTTTTGCCAAATATTGAGTTTTTCGAAAATTTCATCATTTTCCTTTTTGAAAATTCAAATATCTATTATCTAAAGATAATTTCGAATTTGTAAGTAAATTCTTGATCCCAAAAATTATGTAAGGCTTTTAAGAATAGTTTTGTTATAGTTTTGTAGTAAATTAATTTACTACAAATTTATAGTCGTGAATTTAATAGTTTTGTATTAATTTTTGAAGATATTTTTGTTTTATGAATTATTATTAATTTTGCGGAATTTGTGTAAATCCTGGAAAAACTAGACAAATTTTTGGTAATTCGGTATAGTATTTTATATTTATATATTCTCATAAATTCAGCGACTTTTTTATAAATTATAATTTTTTTTTTCGAAAATTGATGGTAATTTTAGATTTTTACATTTTTTTAAAAATCAAACTTTTAGAGTATCTGGAAATGTTTGAATTTAATTTTTTTTTTACGCTCTAGTTCTGAATTTTGTAATTGACGTGAAATTTACAACAAATTGATGTCAAAAAGTTGGAAAACTTGTCTAATTGGAAAAATAAAAAATATTCTTGGTAAATTTCACAATTCGCTACAGTTCAATTATCGTTATAAACTGTATTAAAAATTCAAAAATAGAGAAATTCACCTTGAAATTTCATATTTTATTATTTTGGAATTCGACTGAATATAAATTACCAAGTATAAAAATTATAAAAAGCTGTTGTTATTTATCATAAGGAGTTAATCATTTTTCAAAGATATTTTCGTTTTATGAATCATTATTGATTTTGTAGAATTTGTGGAAATTCTGAAAAAACTATACAAATTGAAGGTGATTCAGTATTATATTTTATTTTGACATATTCCCATGAATTCTGTGACTTTTTTATTAATTACCTTTTTTTTCGAAAATGGATAGAAAATTTAGATGCTTACATTTTTTTAAAAATCAAACTCTTTTAGAATCTGGGATGAAACACTGAGCAAATTTTGAATTCAATTTTTCTATATGCTCTAGTTCTGAATTTTATGATTGACGTGAAATTTACAACAAATTGACTCCAAAAAGTTGTAAAACTTGTCTAATTGGAAAAATAAAAAATACTCTTGGTAAATTGCACAGTTTGCTATAATTCAATTATCGTTATTAATTCTATTAAAAATTCAAAAATAGAGAAATTCACAATTCACTATTTTGTATTTTCATATTTTTATATTTTATTATTAACTGAAATTTCATACTTTACTATTTCGAAATTCGACTGTATACAAATCACCAAATATAAAAATCATAAAAAGCTGTTGTTATAAGTTATAAGGAATTAAGGAGAGATCATGAAATAATAAAATAATATAAATAATAATTGAAAAATAAAGTTGAATAATAAAAAAAAATTGCTATAATAACTTTGCGACGTGTGACGAATGTCCGACGAGCGCTACGTTGATTCCACTAATGTCTAACGCGTGAAAAATTTTCGTTTTGTTTTTCGTTTGGTTTCGTGTTTAACACGCAAGGCGGCTTCCGTTGGCAGTAGCGCCTCCATCACGGCAACTATCACGACCGCGACGCCAACGACCGTCGCGACCCCGAACAAAGCCTCCCCCGAAGAACCCAACCTCCCCGAGCGCCGACCATCCTGGCGTCTCAGGGTCGATAACGGCAGCAAGGTCGGTCACAACCTCCTTCAGCATCCCCAATCTCAAGCTAGACTAAAAAAACCACATTGGTTCGCACGGCTTATGCACAGATTCAGATGTATACTTAAATAATTGGCTATTTTTTTTTAGCTACTTGTTTATCATACTCGCGAAAATAAACATTTTTGCATTAAAAACGTAGATGACGCTTGCAAATAACAATATTGATCGAGAAAAACGTGTAATTCAGAGTAATACATTTAAAATTTTTTTTTAGGCATCAATTGTTATTGAAATATATTTTTAAAAAATTTTAAAAATGTTTATGTTGTTTTTTTTTGTTATTGCTTGCATGCTGCTTTTTTTTGTTGTTTACAGGGAAAGCATGTGGATGGATTTTTAAGGTTGAAAGAAGAGGTTTTAGTGTTGGAGGTTATTTGGACATGATATTGCCAGAGTTTTTAAAAATATTTATTTAGAAATTTCACGTCGATTCTTTATAAAAAAATGTTTTCCGAATTTATTATTGATGTGAGAAATTTTATTTTGATTTTTCTGAATTTGAAGATTTTATCAATTTCTCAATGATGCTTTAGGATTTGTTTGAATTGTGAATAATGTTTTGAAAGTTTTTTTGAAGAACCGTCAGTTTTTTTATGTATCTGAAACTATTGAAAAAACTTGGGTTTGAAAGAAAGAAATTTTGAACTACACGAAAATTCTGATTTGATTAAATAAAATATAAATCATTTAAATTTATGCATAATTTTTTTTAATATTGAATAACAAAACTATACGTACTTGGGGAATTTGTAAAAAGCCGACAAAAATATCTGAATCGAAAATAATTTCAAAAACTGACAAAATACCTGAATAAGAAAAAAATTATTTTTTATTTTTTTATTCAAAAAGTTGAAAACACTGCTTATAATAAGAAATTTACGTAAACTCGAAATTGATCTTAATAAAAAAAAGCGTGAAATTCGTTTAACTCATTCTCAAGCTTAAAATATATTTTTTTTCATGCATGTGTTCGAATGGCCGCTTTTTTACGATGAATCGCGTGAACACAGCCCTCTTTTCGAGCAGCCATAAAATCAGCGGCAGAATTCT
>JAPYZL010003997.1:0-14786 GCA_030522825.1 Platygaster orseoliae | reverse complement strand
GTTCGTGGACGGAAAATTTCTTAAACGTTAATATATTTTCCTGAAAAATGCCGAATTCGGCCGCATATTTGTTTTAAATAAACGTTTCTCTCAGTGTAGTTATCCGAAAAAATGATTTTACTGTGCTTATTCAATAAAGGGCTTGCTATTTCAACAAAGAGTACGATAATTCAAATTTTGAAGAAGAAAAACGCGGGGATCAAAAAACTTGTCAACGTTCCGATTGAACGTAGAAAAATTAAAACATTTGTTGATTTACATAAAGATATTGAAAAAGTGGAACTTGAAACTTCCGTCACAGAAAAAAACTCAAGATTTTTCGAAATTTTTGTTTTGAAAACATATTGGCTTTTTGTAGTTAGACCTTCAAAATAGAGAACAAGCAAAGATTATTTGACATCTAAAAAAATTGGCAAAAATTTTAAAGTTGTCAGTGACGTCGCGAAAAGAGTAGTTGAATTAGTTAAAGAATTTAATGCGATTTACTCGAAGGATGAAAAACAAAAGCAAGCAATTTTTCTCGAGGTTTACAAGCACAGAAAAGTCATTGTAAATGGACAGAAAAAATCAATAATTGCTGCAATTAACGGAAATTCGATGTGAAAACTGATACAAGTTCGTGAGAAAGGAATAAAAGAAAGTTGATAAGAATATATTATTTTATTATAGTTCTTTTTGTTTTATAGTCGTTCTGCTTGTTTTTTAGCGTATGCGTTGTTAATGATATTGTTCTCAAAATAATACTAAGTTATAACAAAATTCTAAGGTTTGTTCCTCTCTACAAAATTTCACGTTCAGGTGTAGGAAAACGAGCAAATTAAGTGCGTGATAAATGAAAAAACTATAAAAAGTTGATATTTGAAAATCGAAGAAAATCAACTTAATAATTTGAGCAGGAAATAAATTCATTCAACTTCTAAACTGAACGAAACGACACATTTTTCTACACATCATATTAGGTTATGCACTATGTACTTGTGTGTGGTTTAAATTTAACTTTCTATAACAAATTCACTGATTCGAAAGCATATTTTCATTGAAATATGTTACAACAGTACTTCCATTGATTTCTAAAGAAAAATCTTGCCACTAATGACGGGCGCTTCTTTGTTATGAAAAAAATAACTGTTTTTGTTGATATTAGAAAAATGAACATATTTTTGTAGAGAAATGAAATTTACCACCTTATATTTTTTAACTACATACTGCAACGAGAATTCCCTCTAAATTTCAAGATTATATCATCAAAATTTCTTTAGTTATACGATTTCAAACATTCGACGGGCTACAAGATTTTTGCACTGAAAATACCGAAAATCGATGGGCGCGACCTTTAAATATTGTTCGATTTGGCTCAAATTTTGAGGAAAAATTTATTTTTTGGTAAACTTTAATATTTTGGGGCGTCGGAAAAAAAATAAAAAAAAAATTTTTTTTTGAATCACCATAGTACAATATGTATGACAGTTTTTACTATACAATTTTGGAAATTTAAAAATTTACATATGCTATTTGACAATAAGAATTGTAATGTTTACTTAACTAATACAAAGAACCTAATATTTGTGTATAGTGAAACATGTCATGCATTATTTTAACTTTTATAGCTTGTTTTACAACTTGTAAAATATGATATATTATGTACAAAGAGAATATATTGTATATAAAAAAACATGCATAGTGAAAATTCATCGTATATAGTAAAATTCACCATACATTTACGAATTTTTTCAATATTATATCTTTTTTCGTCATTCAGCTTGTTAACAATCTAAATTAGTAAAGATTACAGTACGATATGGTAAAGAGTACGAGATGTATGGTAAAAAACGAAATATGTAAAGGAATTTCTACAACAAAATATATTTGTTGCTACAATATCATATGACAATGTTCACAATATAGTGTTACAAAAATTACTTTATTATCTAGCAAAAAGTACAATATGTCTGAGTGTTTCCCGTTTACTAAACAGTATTTTAATAATTACAATATTTCTTCTCTCAGTGTGATAACATAATGAAATAATGTATCTTTCATGACTATAGAATCAATTAATTTAAATATATATTACGTCTTTCCAAACGTCAGAGTATCGCTTTTTCAATGTGGCGATACTAGCATAGGAAACTACCAATACCCACTACAATATTAAAACATCAATACTTGATTCCGAGACCCTTACTCCTCCAACTCTGCAGCCATGGTGACGCATAACAGCGATTTCGCTGCTTGCCAGCATTTCCCGTTGAATTCGTAATAATCAAGAAATTTCGTTGCCAAGACTGATTCGGACATTCGCGATTTGAAGAGCGAAACTGGCTCTTTGAGTAAAGAGGAAAGCGTCCTTTGGGACGTTGTGTAGCTGGGGCAAACGAAGACGTCGATAAATCTTAAATAAGTCCGCAGCTGGTCCTCTGGGTAATGCCGAAGCTCGCGTTTGCCCGCTCGGGCGCGCTTCGGAAACCGCCGGGCTTTCACGTGAAATGATTGGCTACGCTGGCCTGTAATTAATAATTGCTTCGAAATTAATGAAACGTCACGGGGGGATGCGGGATTGTCCTGACCGAGTCGCCGGACGGGATGAAATTGTGGCTCGAGAATGGTCATCGCGCGGGTTATCAGAGCGCGAATGTGCCGAACAACGGAAACGTTGCGAAAATCGTCGCGTCGTGGGAAAACGTAATTTCTCGGTAATACTGTTAAATTATGGAACGTGACATATTGAAAATTGTATTAGAATAAAAGGTTCTATAAATAATTGTGTCGTGGGTCTTAAGGGCTAGTGAGTGGTTTCGGTAACACATTTTTTTATGATACGTATGAATCATTTTTTGTTTTCTCTATTATAATCACGGATATCAAGAAATGAGTTATTCATTGAAAATGATAATTTCTTTATATATTATTACCTGTTTTCTCAGATATCTGGATTGACTGGTAATCATCCAAAAGTTTATGAAGGAATGATTATATTCGCACGATATGAACGTTTTTATCGCGAGCTGAAAAACAAAATATCATGAAAATAGAGTGGAAAGAAGTTGGAATAACGCGAAAATCGAATTGATAACGCGATGATTCGTAGCTTGCTCGGTGGCACGCGATTGCGAGAGGTTTATTGGCATTGTGTTGGAAGTGGATGTAAAGCCATGCTCCGGGACCCGCGGTATCCGTGTTAAAACTTGTACCTCGTCGCTCGTTATCATTCAGCCGAGCGTGCTAAGAGCCGTAATTGCGTGGAAAAGATGAACTCGTTCTGAGTGTATATTATTAACGCGCTTCAGGCATAACGTCTAAACAAAAGTAAAAGTTTTCCATGTTGTCCCATTAAGACACTCCTTGATTTACGGCGAGAAAAACATTTATTTACAGTAAATATACTGCTGAATTTCGTATGTATCATGAAAATTTATTAACTTTTGAGAAATTTTATGTTCACTAAACTATTCTAGTAGGTCATTCAATAATACTAAATTTCCATTGCAATAACTCATTGATTTTTTTTAAATATTGAATATTGTACAGTAAAATACTGATTATTTTAATGAAATTGATAAACTGATGAATTATAAAAATTTTTGAACGTTTTTGAAAGTAACTGCTGCAACTTTATTAGGGGAGAGGAAGAAGTTTAATGTTAAAAGAGTCAGTAAATAAATGAACATTATTGGAAATATATCGATTTTTATGTAAAATCAAGATACCTCATTTTTAATGTCTTTAAGTACATATTGATTTTTTTAGTATTTGTGCCATTCTACGGATTATTTCATACTTCAATGAATATTTTGAAATTGGTTAACCGTGATTCAAAATTTTATGAATTTTCAACGAAATTGTATCTGAATACATTAAGGCATATATTTATGAACTATTTGTATTTTTTGGACATTTCGTATTTTTTACTATTTATTTCCTTTTTTTATATATAGATAGATAGATATATCCTAGATATTTCCTTTTTTTTACAGATTTCTAGCATTTTCGTAGATTGTTAAATATGTTTAAAAATTTGATGTTGAAGTATTGAAAATAAATAAGATGATAAGTATTATGAAGAATTTTTCAGGAAAAATATCCTCAAAGATATCTGCTGTTTTTTAAATTTCCAGTACCGATAGAATTTTTGGTATTTTTTAGCATTCATAAAATTTCTCTAGTTTTATTATAGAATGCTTTCTAGATTTTACGAATCAAATTCTCTAAAATTGAAAGTTAAATATTTTTTAAGTATTTGAATCGATTTTCCAAAAAACGGTAGATCGTAAATTTCTAATACTTTAAGTAGGTGTTTAAAGTATTTTGTTGAAATTCGTGTAACTTGAAAATTTTTTGATATATTCAAATGGAGTTTTAATACTCTTTGGTTTGGAGGCAACAAAATTAAGGTACAACTGGAAACGAAAATATTACCTTTAATTGAAAATATGTTAATGTTCACAATCACTTTCAGTTTGGTATATAATAAATGAAAATGATTAATAATTTTGTAAGAAAATTATTTTCAATTAAAGACTTGCTTGCTTGAACATTCGTTTTAACATGAACAAAGTTTTAAAGCATATTTGAATTTCAAGTTATACCTTGATTTTTGTTCTCAAAAGAATTGACTTATTAGAATAAATCAGATTCCTAAATTAAATGTCCTAAGATTTTCAGTTTCAAACTTTGTTAATATTTAAAAAAACTTTTGAGATAATTCGTTATATATAGAATTAGATACTGCAAGGATCTTTTGTATTCATACAATTTTTCAATTTTTTTTAGCATTTATTAAATGCTGTTGAATTTCCGAGTTATTTCAGAGGTTGTAGTATTTTTGCAGGTTTGTACATAGATTTACAGGACCTTGATGCCATTCATTAATTTTTTTTTAACTGAGTATAACTTGCATATCTTTCTATTGGTTTTCATGTATCTTCGATAGTGTCATAAGTTTTATACTGTCTTGAGATCTTATAACAAAATTAAATTGTTTTCTTGTTGCATGAAATTGCAAAAATGTAGGTACTTTATTCATTTTTCATTGATGTCCATAGGATTTTGTTGTTGAAGAATATTTTTCTCAACCTCAAGAAAAATCTGAACATCAGGAAATACATTCATTACGTTTTTTCACATGAGTGTTCAATTTTTTCATCAATTTTTTCACATTTATGAATTCTGATCGTTGTGACGTTGCAAAGAGCTCGAAATGTTCCATTACATCCTTATTAAAACATTTAACAAATTGAATAACATATAATAACATTAAACATTAATGTGTATTATTAATCAATGAATAATTAAAAATATTATTACTATTATTATTATTATTATTAATTATTATTATTATTATTATTATTATTATTATTATTATTACTACTTTTTAAAAAATAATAAAATTTGATAGTATTTAAATAACATTTAACAAATTGAATAAAAATAAAAATTTAACAAATGACTACCATAGACTTTATTACTTCAGTGATTAGGTATCAGTGAAAATAATAACAGAATTATCACGAGTGTTAATTATCACGAGCCGTAATTACCTAGCTCATTGCCACTGGGTTTCGCGGGCGAAAAAAAGGAAAAAGGCGATGAAAGGAAAAACAAAATTACTAATTAGTCGCTTCGGGAAGCCAAGAACGCTCGTTTCACTAACTCAAACAGTAGTAACTCGGGGCTTATGCCCGAACGACCCCGCGGCACTTTCTCCAACTCGGGGCTAGCTCGCGAGATTTATGGAGACCTCCTACGCTCGCGCTCTTTATCTTTATTCCCTTTGTTGTGGCACGTTGGTCGTAAACAAACTTGGACGATAGCGATTATAATGCGAAATTTCGGGAGTTTAGGAAGAGGGTTTGATAGGGGGCAGCGGAAGGGGGGGGTGGGGTAAGGGGAGTCGACTTTAACTTAAGAAGCCAAACGACTGATGGTAGATAATTGAATTAAGCTGAGTTGGTGAAATAGTAGATTGTTGCGTAGGAGACGAAAGAAGACCTTTACTTCAGAACGTTCGAAAAGTTCGAAAAGCGTTGGTTTTTGCTAGTTGCATTTTCAGTTGAATTTTTTTTCCGAAAATTTCTCTGCCTTACAAAAGATAAATTTTCACATGGGAATATTCACTGAAACGTTTATACGTTTCCGACGTTTTTCTTCCACTTAACGTAGGTAATAAGTTTAACGTAAAGTTTTTTCATTGACCTAAAATCTATAAGGAGCTCTACGATGAATCTTCTCTGAAATGTGAATTTCACGAACAATAGATCTCAGAGTCTCGATAAAACTATTATTCACGAGCTGCTATCAAGTTCTGAGAAACTTAAATTAAAGATGTCTTCTTTAATAGAGTAACACAATCTTGACCTATCAGAACGAGGGAATAAAGACGAACCAATCTAAAAGTTTCCTCGTTCGTTGAATTTTAGTTGCACATGTAAAAACTTGAAAGTGCTGTTATTTTTGTGTTTTTTGAATTGTTGGGTCAATTTATTAAAGGTACATGAATTCTAAATAACAATAGCATAAAAAATGAAATGAGTGATATAAATGTGTGATTGAAATTGTAAATGTTATAATAGTTTTTGTAACGTTCATGCAAAACATGATATTGTTTTGGGAATAGAGTAAGATTATGTTTATTGGTAGATTTTGAGAATAGCAGAGAAATTAGTGTATTGTAACTTGATGGATTGTTTGAATGAGATTATAAAACTATAAATATTCTACGTAACTGCATTTGAAATTAAGTGTTTAATAAATAAAAACATAGCTTATCCATATGGTTTGTGCAAAGGATATTGTACGAAGAAAAAAGAAATGATTATTTTGTAATATCATGTAGGTCTTACAATATTATTGCAGATTTCGTGATTTTTATCTTAGTTTTTACAAAGTTGTGTAGTAAAATTTGTATATTGTACTAATTACATTAGAGTTATTACTTAAATAACCTGTAATTTACACGAAAGTGCATAAAAAAAAGCAGAGTTATACAGTTTTTGACGTGATTTGAAAAAAGATATCTTAGGGTACAAATCGTTAAGGCCTACTTTCCAATGCTTTCAAGACAGATAATGTGCCTAAACCTTCGGTACCCTAAGGTATCTTTTCTCAAATCGTGTCACATATGTAGAAAATTTCACAACATATATATCTACTGCAAGAATGTCATTTAGAAACTAAAAAAAATATAATATAACAAATTGGAGCAATTAACAACTAGCAAAAAGTTCAACATTTTAGAGTTATTTTACATTGCAATAAAGAATTGTTATAAATACTAGATTTTTTTTCTTTGTGCGTTCATTTTATGTTCTCTTTGCTTGTCTTTCATTTTTAGACAAAATATTTATTATTTTCATATCTTTGCTATAACTTTCTTTGATAACGAAATTTATTTCATCCAATGGTATTCATTACATACTTTTATCTTATGAATTCGAAAAATTTTCTTCATTGTTTTGGAAAACCCAAATTTGGTGGTAATTGAAAATTTTGAGTGAGTTCGAATTAAAAAACACGAGAATTTTATTTCTTCAAATATAATTTCTGGTTTTACAATATAATTGTTTATGTTGTCATATAATTTTATCAAAAAGTGACATACATATAGTAATTTGTACAATATGAAAATGACGTGATCTGCAATAATAGTGAAAAAATTACAATAATGTAGTATTTTTCACTATTAGTAAGTTAAAAATTACTGGATTTTTTTAGCTTTTGTTAACAATAAATATTTTAATGATTATCAATTCTATTTATTTGTTCTTTAAAATAAACGCTCGGAAACGCCAAAAAATTTTCCGATTCGTGCGATTTTAAAATCAGGTGATGAAAAAAATTGATTAGTATTTTGTGTCTCCGTGAAAAAAACAAAAATTTGCTATTAGGCTTTTTTTTAAGTATGACGTTCCGTAATTTTCGTTTTCTTTCATAAAATTATTTTTCCATCTTTCCCGAATTTCCGTTGTAACGCTCGAGTAAATATTTGAGTAACATGTAACTAAATCTTGGCAAAGGGGTAAAAAAGTGAGGAAATTTCAATTCCCTGCCGCGAACGAGACTGAAATAGCCCCGGAATCCCGCATGAAATATTACATAAACGTGGAGGAAAAACCCGGCTCTTTCTTCGACGATTGCGAGCTAATTCAGAATGGATTTCGCGGGGGATCCAATATGTTGAGATGAAGATTGCCGTTGGGTTACGTTACCGGCGTTACTCTAGGATCGATGCCAAAAGGCGGCTTTCGCGAACGTTCTTTTCCATTCCAATCGAGATTTCACCGGGATCAATATGGGAGCGCCCCGTCGAGTATAAAGTATCCTTTTTTGAAAACTCCTTCGGATACTTTGGTTACGCCTCCAACCAACGATTTTTATATCCTTACTCACAAAAGATCGAGGGCGAACGCGAAGGAGGAATTCAGGGGTTGAAAACCGTCCTAATATGCACAAAAAGTGGATTATTTCAGTGAAAAATATGAAAAAGAAATTTTGAGAGTAGTTTTTGAAATAATATTTTCTTTTGGGGTACCTAAATTTTTATTCTTTGACGGTATGGTTACAAGATCAGGAGTGTTTTTGGATTTCGAGGTTTTTTTGAGTAAATACCTATATTTAATGTAATGAGATTCGATTTTTGTGATTTACAAGTTGCTGAAGTTTAGATTTGATATCTCTGTACACTGAAAACTCATTTATATCCGCTCTTTCTATCTCACTCTACACTCGTTTATATCCGCGATTTCAATAGAATTTTCGGATATAAACGAGTGTAGCTCATTTATATCCGCTCTTTCTATCTCACTCTACACTCGTTTATATCCGCGATTTCAATAGAATTTTCGGATATAAACGAGTGTAGAGTGAGATAGAGAAAGCGGATATAAATGAGTTTTCAGTGTAATACTTTCAGTATTTTTTTGCATTTCTATTTTCTGTTTTCTATTTTTTAATATTTTATGAATTTCTTTAGTTTTCCATAATTCTTGATTGAATTTTTGAATCGAGATTCTGTAAATTAACAAAATGTTTTTGTATTTCATACATTTCATACACATAAAAAAATTGTATACAACTATCAAGAAATGTCTTAACTTGAACATATTTTTCAATATCCAATAGCTGTGTTGATTTTAAGAATTTTGAAAAATTCTAAAATTAATTTGATAGACTTATTTCATTTTATAATATTCCGATCGTTCATTTCGTAGATTAAACATTTCGATACCGTTTGATCGTGATGATTTTTTTCAAAGTAATTTACTTGACGGTGACACGAAACGAACGCAAGCATACACGTTCCTGTAATTTGTACGAGCACTCGAACGCGGCGCATGATCGAGCAGCAAGCGCAAAAGTCAACAATTAATAAATCGTTCCGGATGGACATGGAAATTCGTTCGTGTCGCGGGCAACCAAGTGTGACCGGATCGTTTGTCGCCTCAGTCAGCTCATACTCTATGGGAACTTGTTAAATTTCCGTTTCCTCATAACCTTTTTAACTATTAGATTTCCACACCTTTTTTCTACTATATTTTTGCCAGTACAAATAAATAAAAGTACCTGTTCATGTTCATGGTCTAGCAGACTTTTATTTCATTTAGGAATTGGACTTTCCGGACCGTTTATATTCTTCGTTTTATCCGTGTATTTCATTACTCTTGCACTTGACGTTCTCGCCTGCGGGTGAATTCAATTCAAATCGAAGGTGAAAAGTACAAAAAGAGGAGGAATGAGAAATCAAGTGCAGGGATATTGAAAAGAGTCTGGAACGGCGATGGGATTGTTTACGCGACGCCCCGGGGACGACTTTGAAGGGGAATTCAAGTGGGTCAGCGTCAGGTGTCTCTTCGGATCGCTGAATTACTCTGGGAACGCGCGGCTCAAAAGCCAGCTGCGTACATGCCCGCACCCCCGAGTGGTGCAGCCAGACAACTTCATTTCCTATCGACGCGTGTTTCTAATCGCTTCTGAAATGCGAAATACGAGGCCGAGGAAGGTTATTTACTAGAAACGTAACGTTCAGGTGATTTCTAGATACTGAGAGAAATGTTTATTTACAGAAAATTCGCTGCCGAATTTTGTATTTGTCAGGAAAATTTATTAACATTGAGGAATTCGTTTCTTAAATTATATTTATCTAGATGAATAAATAGATTTAGTGGTATGTTATTACATTCCTATATATTTTTCTAGAATTTGATGTTCCAGGATTGAAAGATTTATAGATTGCAATTATTTGATCGTTTTTGAGTAAATTATATGTGTATTAGAATATGTACTAAGGATTTTTGAACATTCACCAAAATTATATATAATAATGATTGTTTATAATAATCTTTATTGTACATAATATATGATAAATATATTAGGATATCCATCTTCTGAAATCAAAAGTCAGAAATAGAGAAAAAAGTGCAACAAATTTAGAAATTTTTTTAGGAGAAAGATGAAACTACGATATTTTAAATTGAGTTTGAATTTTTCACACGATAATGGAAAAATATGTTTAGACCTTTCAAACTTATATTCTATAATTTAAACTATATGCTTTTATTTTTTAACACTGTACTGGTATAAGTTTATTTGAAATAAATTAAGAAACAAGCAATTCTATGTTTTTTTCCATATATCTACACACTCGAAAATAATGGATTTTCAAAATAAGTAGAAAGTCAAAAAAAAAATGAAAAACCGTTCGCGATTATTTTTTACATTTTTCAGTATTTATTTAGATAAATATATGATTATATAGTATATTTATGCATTCATATACAGTTTTATAAATTTTTATGCTTCAAGATTCATAGATTTATATATTGTAATTAATTTTATCGATATTTAAGAAAATCATATGTTCATTAGAATATATGTTTAGGATATTTGAATATGCTTCAAAATGATTTATATTTATAATGTTTTATATTGATTTTTCTGGTTCATTATAATTAATTTCTTGAATAGTTATGAAGTAAATTAAATATTTCGATTGTACATACGTATAGAACAGTTCCTTCATAGATTTTTGATTCCTGAAATATTTTCTGTATTTATTGTATTCGTGAAATTTTGTTGAATTTTCGAGTATCTTCATAGATTATAAATATTTCTATAGATTTCTGTTGGTTTTTAGAAACTGCTATTCTATAATTTGATATACTCTAGAATCTTTTGCTCTCGGATTCGAAATTTCATATTTTTATAATATTTATAAAAAATTTGTAAAAAACAATATCTGCAGAGATTTATAGTATTTTATATTATTATATAGGTATTTTAAAGATTTATAGTGCTTTTGTTACATTTTAAGATTTTCAACCCCAATAAAATTTAATATATTTTTTGGTATTTTTTTTTAACTTTTACCCAGGTATCTAGAATATGATGCTTCAAGATTCAAAGTTTAATAGATTTTAAGTGTTTTCATAGATTCATGAAAAAAGAATATGTGCATACAGAATGTTTAAATATTTCATAGATTTTTCATATTTTAAGTCATTTCTGTATTTTTTGTATTCATAAAATTTTGTAGAATATTCTTGTATATTCAAAGATTCATAGTATTTCTTTTAATTTCTGTTTCAGTCCAAAATTATTTTATCGTACAAATATGGTCGATAATTTTGAGAACGTCAATGAATTTATAATAATTACAAAATATCAACCAATTTTTTATAATTTTTTGCATAAAAATGTTTCGATATGATGAGCTATGTTTAAATCTAATTATTGAACAATGTAAACACTTATTAGTTTGGCACAAAAAATTTCATCAGATATTTTTTGTTTGTCATTAATTTTTGGATTTCATTCATTTTTGATAGGTCCCTAATAAGTACCTAGTTTAGGTCAAAACATTCATTGTACAAAATGAGGTTAAACATAGATTAGTTCCTACACAGAAAAAAATATTTGGTTGGAGTAACTAAATCATTCAGTAAAATATGGACCAACCAAAGTTTTGGTTACGATAACCACAATTTTGCTATTGGCAAATATAGTTGACTATATGCAAATGTAATTTTGTAATCGTAACGATAACATTAATTCTCATAATCTAAACTCTGGTTGTCATGCCATAAACTTTGGTCGGTCCATATTTTACCAAATGGAATGGTTGCTGGAACCAAACATTTTTCTCCGTGTCGTAATCATTCAATGACTCCTATTTTTTTATCGAACGGTGAAAGGAGCGTTGAGAAAATCAATCTTCTCCATCATTGCAAACTAATACAAACATTTAGCAAGTTAGAAGGAACAATGCAAAACTCGGTTGCCGAGTTCCACTTGCCTCTTTTTTCCCGATCGGGTGTTTTTGTCGGGATTCTCTCTGCATGTCTCCGAATAGTCTGCGGCGTTCGCGTTTCCCAAGCTATCGGTTTACGCCGGCGACTTATAAGAGCTTCTGAAACCGCCGCGATTCGCGCCGCCCCGTAACGAACGACACGCGCGACGTCGCGCCTTTTTCCGATTTTTTCCCCTTTTTTTACCATCTTACGTTTCCACTTTATTCGTCTGTTTGTTTCTTCCCGCCGTCCGATTATATTCGAGGCGAAACACGCCATTCATGTGCCAAGCTAGATAAAGGAACGGCGCTTCGGCATGAATTGCAACGGATGCGCGCGCGCGAGCTCTCTCGCGTCCGAGACGGATTCATGAATATGTAACGGTCGCGATTTTCGAGCCCTTTTGTTCCTTCAGCCGTCGCGATACTCCGCCATCTGCATTTATATACAATTCAAGGGGCGCGTCAAATCCGCAGGATCGCGCATGGTATAACGGAGAGAAATAGTTTGGTTACAGCAACCACTGATTTAGTAGAATTAGGACTCACCAAAGTTTTGGCTACTACAACCAAAGTATTTGTTATAGCAACTAATGGTCAATTTTGATGAATGATCATTAAGTTGCAATAACCAGTAATTTGGTTATCATGCCTAAAGTTTTGATTGTACTACTACATGATCCTCTAGAATTATCTAAAAAGTCATAAAATCAAACGCTACTTACCTATCAAATTATTATCTAATCTATCAACAACAAAAATCTCATTCCACACCATATTTTTTAACCTCCATCAACATGAAATCATGTAACTGATAAAATCATTGCATGAAACCTCCATCACATTCCAAACATTTCTCATCCACTCCACTTTACAACTCCGACTTGTATCTTAACAAACAGTAATTCAACAATTTACTTTTCAATCAAGACACAAACGATTTTCGTTCCGCTCTTATTCTTTCGTTGCCGCTGCAGCCCTGAACGTCATTCAGATCCCACACTCTTTGAGCAAAAGATAAAAGATTGTTTCGTACTTTTGTGCCGGGCGATGAAAAGCAGCCCCGCGAAAAGAATGTTTCATAATGGCATTTTTCCGTGAAATTGTATCAAAGCGCGCGGTTAGTTTTCCCAGGGGTTGGAGGCGGATGGAAGGGGGAGAGGGGGAGAATTACGATGATTAGGCGACTTCCTTCTCGGTGGCGCTCCTCGCGTCGTGGAAAAATAGGTCGTACATAAAGGATAAATTGGCGAGCATTGCGCGCTCTCATGGGTGCGGAAAACGCGCGCGCCAATGGGCAAAATGGGAATGGAAACGGACGTTCGACTGACCAGAAGCCGCGTACATGAGCGGAAAGGAGAGAATCCTTCGTACGAGACGTCTCCCGAGAAATCAAGTTACTCGCCGGCCGCAAACTAACGCCGGAACGACGTTTCGTGTTCCACGTCTTTCTTTTCCAATCGCATTTTCGTTATTTTGAATGGAATTCGGAATGAGAATTCAGTACTCGTCTTTGACTCGTTCCGGATGTCCCGCATTTGGGTGAATTGAGGGTAAGGTTTATTTATTTCGGTGTAAAGAGGTCTTAGTATTTCGGTGAGCTCGAAACATGTTTTGGGGTTGAGAAAAAGTCTTTAAAAAATAGGAGAAGACTTTTTATAGGTGATATATGAGTTATCGTTGAAAAAATTGTTTTTCATCACTCTAACCTCAAAATTGACATTTGAACGTGACTTTGAGGCTATTGTGATGAAAAATACAGTTCTTGGCTCAGCCGATTTTGTCCCTCGCCTTCGGCTCGGGATGAAACCTTCGGCCTCGCCAAAATCGGCGATAGCTCCCGAGTACGAAATCTACTATTATTCAACGCCGTCTGGAAAAGAGCACTTTTTCATACGCTCGGGCGATGAAAAACTGGCATTTCCACACATTGTAAAACAATTTTTTTAACGAATCTGAGAGTTGCAACGCGAGCCAAAGACGAGCTCTCAGATTTGTTAAAAAAAATTTCCACACTAGTGAAGAAATATACTATTATAGAGCTGTTTACCTGTTTGATATATTTTTGTGAGGAAGGGTCGGAGAAGTTAGTAAAAATTAAAAAAAAATTTTATTAGAGATTTTCGTCTATGATGAAAAAGTTTAGTTGAATTTTTATGTCATGGTAAACGAATTTTGAATGATTCTGAGTGACTTTTACAGTCTAAAGATTATATCTTAATTGAGAATACAACAAATTGAAGGAGCGGCTTGTAATTCAAACATTATCTTTAATAAAGTCTGTGTTCATAAGTAACCCCCTTTAGGGGATTAATTCCTCGATGTTTTTGAGTTTTCAAAATTACAATAAATATACTCAACGGAGTATAGTTTGCTTTTGATTATATTTCTCTTCTTTTCCTCCTCCCCTATGCCGGTTTTGACGGCGGAGCGGCGAGAACTGTAGAGCGTAGAAAGTTTTCATGCGGCATGCGGCTGTTCGTCCCGTACGCGCCACATCCCCAGC
>JAPYZL010003930.1:0-24962 GCA_030522825.1 Platygaster orseoliae | reverse complement strand
AATGAGGTTCAACTTGAATATTATGTTTCTTAATGTAAAAACTACAAAAATGTAAAAAAATTGCTGGTGGCCGATGACTTTTTTTGCGCACTGTATAAAGTATTTATTTATGTGATACATAACAAAAGAAGTTTGCGAAAACAAAATTCGCGTAATGATAGACATCCAATAGGATGGATGTGCATCGTCGTATGATCATCATCGCTGACAATAGATGTCGAATGCAAAACATTAGACATCCATCAGAACAGATTTTTAGCCTTCAACGGGGAACATCATCTTAAATAGGAGTTTAAAAATTCTAGAATTTTCTACCGGAAAATCTAACTTATTTTTGTCCACAAGTTCCGAATTTTAAAATCTTTAGCTCCAGACAAGCCCGGTAACACAGTTAAGAGAATCAGCATAATAACTCAAATACTGCAATTTTCATGGCCAACTTTACTATTTTTCCAGCAATTTCAGCGTCTTTCAACGGAAAATCTAACTTTTTTTCGTCAACAGTTCTAAATTTTAGAACTAAAACTAATGACGGGCTCTAAAGCTTAATATAAAAAGTATTTATTCATGTGATACATAACTAGAGAAGTTTGCGAAAAAAAAGAATCGCGTAATGATAGACATCCAGTAGGATGGATGTGCAACGTCTTACGTTCAACATTGGTTTAAACAGATGTAGGAAGCAAAACATTAGACATCCGTCGGAACATATATTCAACCTTATGCGGAGAACATCGTGTTAAATAGATATTAAGCAATTCTAGAAATTTCTACTGGTAAATTTAACTTTTTTTTGTCCACAAGTGACGAATTTTTAAATCTTTAGCTCCAAAGAAGCCCGGTAGCTTGAGTTTAGAAAATCAGCCGAATAACTCAAATACCGCGAATTTATGGCCAAATTTCCCATTCTTCGGCAATTTTAGAGTATTTCAATTGAAAATCTTCCTTTTTTTCGTAATACAGTTCTAAATTTTAGAACTCAAACTCGTGACAGTCTCAGAAATTATATATATAAAGTATTTATTTATGTGATACATAACTAGATTAGTTTGCGAAAAAAAAGAATCGCGTAATTATAGACATTCAGTAGGCTGGATGTGCAATGTCGAACGTTCAACATCGGTTTTAATGGATGTC
Source organism: Platygaster orseoliae (assembly GCA_030522825.1). Classification (NCBI taxonomy): domain Eukaryota; kingdom Metazoa; phylum Arthropoda; class Insecta; order Hymenoptera; family Platygastridae; genus Platygaster; species Platygaster orseoliae. The sequence continues at coordinate 23,825 of JAPYZL010003930.1, read as the reverse complement.
GGAAGCAAAACATTAGCCATCCGTCAGAACAGATGTTTAACGTTATACGAACTGTAAGAAATTTTTAGGGCATTTTTAAGGTAAATTACCTGGAAGTTTCAGTAGGGTACGCACCTTAAATTTATGGAAGTGTTTGTTTAAATTTAAGAAACGTATATTGTAAATTTACAGTACACGTATCGTTACATTAAGGACGCAGCAAGTAACTACATATTACAAATCATGTATTGTGAAATTTGGGGACGATGAAGCAATTTTTCAGTTCTTGACTTTACATAGAGATTCCGGTTTTCTAATGATAGGAGACAATCTTCAAAATAATTTTAATGTCGTTAACGATTTCATAATATTTGAAACTGAATAAATGGCAGGGTTTGCAAAAAGACGCCAAAAACGAGTATGTTAAAAATACAGGTTTTATTCCCCACGAAACATATAATGTTGGGGGATGGCGGAGTGACTCCTGCCGGTTTCCCTGGGCACCCCTAGGTTCCCCGGTCGGAGAGTAATGTCCAGGGTAGTCCAACGCCTTCCAGTTAATGCGTTACCGCTCAAACTGCTGCTCGAGAAAGCAGAATGCCGCGCCACACGGTGACGCGCCGAGTAAATCACGTGGCGCGGGAAAAATTCAAATAACGCTCAAAGCGCTCGACGAACAAATTATGTTCATATGTAAACTTTTTTAATATCTATCAACTGTGCACTGAAGGTATACTTCAAGGGAACGCGATACAGATGTAGATGTTTTTTCGTAATTTCAAGGTAAATTTAAGTGTATTAAGGCGACAGTTAGCTAAAACATATTTAGGGAACTTTACCCTGTGTAATTGGTACAGGACAGTACAGGATATTTACAGTACGTTCTGTGAATTCTTAGCGCGTACTGTAAATTTCAGTTTCTGATACGTAAAATGACTTTCAGTAGCACGTTTTCTAATTTTTTGAGGTAATTAGTTCTAAAAAGTTTGTAAATTTACAGAAATTTCCAACAGTACGGGGAACATCTTGTTAAATAGATGTACACTAATTCTTGAATTTTCTACCGGAAAATCTAACTTTTTTTTTCCACAAGTTCCTTATTTTTAATCTTTAGATCCAGACAAGCCCGGTAGCTTGAGTTAAGAAAATCAGCTGAATAACTCAAATACCGCGAATTTCATGGCCAACTGTCCCATTTTTCCAGCAATTTCAGAGTATATCAACAGAAAATCTAACTTTTTCGTCAACAGTTCTAAATTTTAGAACTCAAACTTGTAACGGGCTCTGAAGCTTAATATGTAACGTATTTATCAATGTAATACATAAATAGAGAAGTTTACGAAAACAAAAAATCGCATAATAATAGAAATTCAGTAGGCTCCAGAAACCAGCAGGTTCTCAGGTTAAGCAAGTAGTTGAAATAAAAATTCGCATTTTGCGAGTTTCTTAGGCGATCAGATTTTTTGTTGCATAATCATGATATCAGAAGGTCGAAGAGTGACTATGCAAAAAATCAGCACTCTACCAGGTCCCGGATTGGAGAAAAATGCGTTTTCTTGGAGAAGGTACCCTGGTTTAGCGAGTAGTTGAAGTAAAATTTCGCATCTTGCGCGTTTCTTAGGCGATAAGACTTTTTGTTGCTGAAATCTGATATTAGTAGGTCGAATAGTGACTATGTGGCAATTCAACACTTCACCATGTCCCGGATTAGAGAAAAATGCATTTTCTTGGATAAAGTTCACTGGTAAGCGAGTAGTTGAAATAAAAATTCAAATGTAGCGGGTTTCTAAGGCGAACAGATTTTTTGTTGTTAAATTTAGATATCAGTTAGTACAAGAGTGAATATACAAAAATTCGGCACTCTACCACTTCCCGTGTTTAAGAAAAATAAATATTCTTGGAGAAGGTTCCCTGATTAAGCGAGTAGTCGAAATGACAATTCGCATTTTGCGGTTTCCAAGGCGATCAGATTGTTTTTGCAAAATTATCAAATTAGTAAGTCGAAGAGTGACTATGCAAAAAATCTGCACTCTACATAGTCCCGGATTGAAGAATAATAAATTTTCTTGGAAAAGGTTCCCTAGTTAGGCGAGTAGTTGAAAAAAAATTCACAACTTGCAGGTTTCGTAGGTTTCATTTCTTCATCTTAATTATTATAATAGTAACTCAAAGATTGACTATGCAAAGAATCAGCAAAATCCGAGGTCCGCGGTTTGAGAAAACCGAATTTTCATGAAGAACGTTCCCTGTTCAAGCGAGTATTTGAAATAAAAATTCGTATTTCGCGAGTTTATAAATCCACCTCGATATTAAATGCTTATTCATAATAAATTGTGAGGCCAAAGATTGACTACGCAAAAAATCATCAAAATCCAAGTTCCGCAATTTGAAATAACCGAATTTTCATAAACAATGTTCCCTGTTCGAGCTAGTAGTTTGAATTAAAATTCGTTTTTCGCGAGTGTATCGATCCACTTCGATTCTAATTGCTTATTTATTATAAAAGTAAGGCAAAGGTGTACTATGCAACAAAGCAGCCAAATCCAAGGTCCGCAATTGAGCTAGTAGTTTAAATAAAAATTCGTATTTTGCGAGTTTATCAAACCACCTCGATTTTTTATGCTAAATTCTTATAAAAGCAGGTCAAAGATTGACTATGCACAATATCAACAAAATCCGAGGTCCGCAATTTGAGAAAACCGAATTTTCATAAACAGAACATTGGAAATTTTCAAGATATTTCGTTGATTTTCAGAACTGAAGCTTCTGAGCCTAGCACAAGATTAAGTTCTTAAATTTGGAAATGTGAGACTGGAAAAAGTAAGATTATCCGTTAAAATTCTCTAAATTTGGTGCAAAAACGAGGAAATTTCTCAAAAAATTTTTAATTTCCGAGATATTTCGCTGATTTTCAGAACTTAAGCTTCTGAGCATAGCATAAGCTTAAGCTCTTGAATTTGGAAATTTGAGAGTGGAAAAAGTAAGATTTTACGTTTGAATATCTAAATTTGGTGCGAAAACGGGAAAATAAGCCATAAAATTTGAAATTATCGAGATATTACGCTGATTTTCAGAACTTACGCTTTTGAGTCTAGCACGAGTTTGTATTCCTAAATTTGGAACTTTCAGACGGGAAAAAGTTAGATATTCCGTTAAAATACTCTAAAATTGCTGAAAAAAAGGAAAGAATTAGCCATAATATTTGAAACTTTGGAGTTATTTCGATGATTTTGATAACTTAAGCTTCTTAGCCTAGCACGAGCTTAAGTTCCTGAATTTGTAACTTCGATACTGGAAAAAGTACGATTTTCCGTTGAAAAACTGTAAAATTGGTGCAAAAACGAGAAAATTTCCCAGAAAATTTGAAATTTTCGAGATATTTGGTTGATACTGAGAACATAAGCTTCTGAGCCAAGCATGAGATAAAGTTCCTAAATTTGGAACTGTGACACCGGAAAAAGTTAGATTTTCCGTTAAAATACTCCATAATTGCTGAAAAAAAATTGAAAATTGGCCATGAAATTTGAAATTTTCGAGATATTCCGATGATTTTGAGAACTTAATCTTCTGAGCCTAGCACGAGCTTTAGTTCTTGAATTTGGAACAGTAAGACTGCAAAGAGTAAGATTTTTCGTTAAATTACTCTAAAATTGGTGGAAAAACGAGAATATTTCCCAGAAAATTTGAAATTTTCGAGACATTACTCTGATTTCAAGATCTTGAGCTTCTGAGCTTAGCACGAGCTTAAGTTCTTAAATTCGGCAGTGTAAGACCGGAAAAAGTTAGATTTTTCGTTAAAATACTCTAAAATTGCTTAAAAAAAGTGAAACGTGGCCATAAAATTTTAATTTCTCGAGATATTTCGCTAATTTTCCGAAATTATGCTTCTGCGCTTAGCTCGATCTAAAGTTCGTCTATGTAGAACTGTAAGACCGGAAAAAGACAGATTTTCCGTTTAAATATTCGAAAATTGCTGAAAAAACGTGAAAATTAGCCATAAAGTTTGAAAGTATCGAGATATTTCGCTGATTTTCAGAACTTAAGCTTCTGAGCCTAGCAGGACCTAAAGTTTCTAAATTTGGTAATGTGAGACTGGAAAAATTAAGATTTTCCGTTCAAATACTCTTAATTTGGTGCAAAAACGAGAAATTTTTCCAGAAAATTTGAAATTTTTGAGATATTTTGATGATTTTGATAACATAAGCTTCTGAGCCTAGCACGAGCTTAAGTTCCTAAATTTGGAAAATTGAGACTAGAAAAAGTAGGATTTTCCGATAAAACACTCTAAAATTGCTGGATAAAAGTGCAAATTGGCCATAAAATTAAAAATTTTCGAGATATTTCGTTGATTTTCAGAACTTAGGCTTCTGTACCTAGCACGAGCTTAAATTCCTGAATTTAGAAAAGTGAGAATAGAAAAAGTAGGATTTTCCGATAAAATACTCTAAATTCTGTGTAAAAACAAGAAAATTTTCTACAAAATTTTAATTCCCGATATATTTCGCTGATTTTCAGACTGAAGCTTCTGAGCATATCACGAGCTTAAGTTCCTATATTTGGAACTGTGAGAAGGGAAGAAGTTAGATTTTCCGATTAAATACTCTAAAATTCAGCAATTTTAGCGTATTTTATAGGAAAATCTAACTGTCTCCAGTCTCACAGATCTAAAGTTAAGTACCTAAGCTCGTTCTAGGCTCAGTAGTTTATGTTGTCAAAATCTGCCAAATATCTCGAAAATTTCAAATTTTCTGGGGAATTTTCTCGTTTTTGCACCAAATTTAAAGTATTTTAACGGAAAATCTTATTTTTTCCAGTCTCACATTCCTAAATTAAGAATCTTAAACTCGTGCTAGGCTCAGAAGCTTTGTTGTAAAAATCAACGAAATATCTCGAAAAATTTAAATTTTATGGCCAATTTTCACTTTTCTTCAGCAATTTTAGAGTATTTTAACGGAAAATCTTAATTTTCCGGTCTCACAGTTCTAAATTTAGGAACTTGAGCTCGTGCAGCGCTTAGAAGCTTGAGTTCTCAAAATCAGCGAAATATCTCGAAATTTCAAATTTTATGGCCAATTTTCACTTTTCTTCAGCAACTGTAAAGTATTTCATGGGAAAATCTAACTTTTTCCGGTCTCACAGTTCCAAATGTAGGTACATAAGCTCTTTTTATGTTCAGAAGCTTAAGTTTTGAAAATCAGCAAAATATCTCACAAATTCCAAATTTCATGGTTAACTTACAGGTCTTTTCAGCAATTTTGTAGTATTTTATCGGAAAATCCAACTTTTTCCGGTCTCACCGTCCAAATTAAGGAACTTGAGCTCATGCTATGCACAGAAGCTTGAGTTCTGAAAATCAGCGAAATATCTCGAAAATTAAGGATTTTATGGGAAATTTTCTCGTTTTTGCACCGATTTTAGAGTATTTGAAGGGAAAATCTAACTTTTTCCGGTCTCACAGTTCCAAAATCAGAAACTTAAACTCGTGCTATGCTCAGAAGCTTAAGTTCTGAAAATCTGCGAAATATCTCGGAAATTGAAACTTTCAGGGGAAATTTTCTCGTTTTTGCACAAAATTTAGAGTATTTTAACAGATAATCTAACTTTTTCCAGTCTTACATTTCCAAATTTAGGAACTTAAGCTCGTGCTCGGCAAAGAAGCTTTAGTTCTGAAAATCGACGAAATATCTCGAAAATTTCAAATTTTAAGACAAATTTCAATTTCTTTTTCAGCTAATTTAGAGTATTTTAACAGGAAATCTAACTTTCCGGTCTTACAGTTCCAAATTTAGGAACTTAAGCTCGTGCTAAGCTCAGAAACTTATGTTCTCAAAATTAGCCAAATATCTCGAAAATTTCTAATTTACTGCGAAATTTTCTCGTTTTACACCGAATTTAGCGTATTTTAACGACAATTTTTACTTTTTCCAGTCTCACATTTCCAAATTTAGGTACGTCAGCTCGTGCGAGGCTCAGAAGCTTATGTTCTCAAAATTAGCCAAATATCTCGGAAATTTATAATCTTATCGCCAATTTTCACTTTTTTTCAGCAATTTTAGAGTATTTCAACATAAAATCTAACTTTTTCCGGTCCACAGTTCCGAATTTAGAAACATAAGCTCGCGATAGGCTAAGAAGCTTAAGTTCTGAAAATCAGCAAAATATCTCAGAAATTCCAAATTTTATGGCAAATTTTCAGGTTTCTTCAGCAATTTTATAGTATTTTTTCGGAAAATCTAATTTTTTCCGGTCACAGAGTTCCAAAATTAAGTACGTAAGCTCGTGCTAGGCTCAGAAGCCTAAGTTCTGAAAATCAGGAATTCTCAAAAATTTCAAATTTTATGGCCAATTTTCACTTTTGTTCAGCAATTTTAGAGTATTTTAACAGAAAATCCAACTTTCTCCGGACCCACAGTCCAAATTCAGGAACTTAAACTCATGCTCGGAAGCTTGAGTTCTGAAAATAAGCTAAAATCTCCAAAATAAAAAATTTTATGGGATATTTTCTCGTTTTTGCACCAATTTTAGAGTATGTTAAGTGAAAATCTAAAGTTTTCCGATCTCACAGTTCTAAATTAAGGAATTTCAGCTCGTGCTATGCTCAGAAGCTTAAGTTCTCAAAATCAGACAAACATCTTGAAAATTTAAAATTTCATGGCCAATTTTCATTTTTTTTCAGCAATGTTAGATTATTTCGACGGAAAATCTAAGTTTTACCGGTCTCACAGTACCAAATTTAGGAACTTAAGTTTGTGCTAGGCTCAGAAGCTTATGTTCTGAAAATCAGTAAAATTTCTCAAAAATTCCAAATTGTATAGTCAATTCTCAGGTTTTTCCAGCAATTTTAGAGCATTTTATAGGAAAATCTAACTATCTCCAGTCTCACAGATCTAAATTTAATAATTAAAGCTCGTGATAAGCTCAAAAGCTTATGTTGTCAAAATCAGCTAAACATCACGAAAATTTCGAATGTTCTGGGATATTTTAACGTTATTGCACCAAATTTGGAGTATTTCAACGGAAAATCTTACTTTTACAAGTCGCACATTTCCAAATTTAGGAACTTAAGCTCGTGCTAGGCTCAGAAGCTTAAGTTTTGAAAATCAACGAAATATCTCGAAAATTTTAAATTTTATGGCCAATTTTCACTTTTTTTCAGCTATTTTAGAGTATTGTCTCGGAAAATCTATCTTTTTCCAGTCTTACAGTTCTAAATTTAGGAACTCGAGCTCGAGCTAAGCTCAGAAACTTACGTTCCAAAATCATCAAATATATCGAAAATTGTAACATTTATGGCCAATTTTCGCATTGTCGCACCAATTTTAGATCATCCAAACGCTAAATCTAATTTTTTCCGGTCTCACAGTTCCAAATTTAGGAACTTAAGCTCGTGCTAGGCTCAGAAACTTAAGTACCGGAAATCAACGAAATATCTCGAAAATTTCAAATGTTCTGTTCATGAAAATATGGTTTTCTCCAAACGCGGACCTTGGATTTTGCTGATTTTTTGCATAGTAAATCTTTGCCTTACTTTTATAATAAATGAGTATTTAAAATCGAAGTGGAGTAATAAACTCACGAGATACGAATTTTAATTGAAACTACTAGCTCGAACAGGGAACATTGTTCATGAAAATTCAGTTTTCTCAAATTGCGGATCTTGGATTTATCTGATTTTTTGCATAGTCAATCTTTGCCTTACTTGAATAATAAACAAGCATTTGAAATCGAGGTGGATTAATAAAATCGCAAAATACGAATTTTAATTTCAATTATTAACTCGAACAGGAAACATTGTTGATGAAAATTCGGTTTTTTCAAATTGCCGTCATAGGATTTTGCTGATTTTTGCTAAGTTAATCTTTGACTTACTTTTATAGTAACTTAGCATATAAAGTCGAAGTGGATTAATAAACTCGCGAAATATGAATTTTCATTTCAACTACAAGCATGAACAGGGAACATTGTTTATGAAAATTCGGTTTTCTTAAATTGCGGACCTTGGATTTTGCTGATTTTTCGCATAGTCAGTCTTTGATTTACTGTTATAACAATTTATCATTCAAAATCGAGGTGGATTAATAAACTGGCGAAATACGGATTTTGAATCCAACTACCAGCTTGAACAGGGAACATTGTTCATGAAAATTCGGTTTTCTCAAATTGCGAACTTAGAATTTAGCTGATTTTTTGCATAGTGAATTTTTGCCTTACTTTTATAATAAATAAGCATTTAAAATCAAGGTGGGTTAACAAACTCGCGAAATACGAATTTTCATTTCAACTACTAGCTCTAACATGGAACATTGTTTATGAAAATTCGGTTTAATTGCGGACCTTGAATTTTGCTGATTTTTTGCATAGTCAATCTTTGACTTACTTTTATAATAATTTTGCATTTTACTTCGAGGGGGATTAATATAAACTCGCGAATTTCGAATTTTCATTTCAACTACTAGGTCGAACAGGGAACATTGTTCATGAAAGCTCGGTTCCCTCAAATTGCGGTCCTTGGATTTTGCTGATTTTTTGCATAGTCAATCTCTGTCTTACTTTTATAATAATTTAGCATTTAAAAATCAAGGTTGATCATTAAACTCGCAAAATACGAATTTTTATTCCAACTACTAGGTTGAACAGGGAACATTGTTCATGAAAATTCAACATTGTTCATGAAAATTCGGTATTCAGAAATTGCGGACCTTGGATTTGGCTGATATTTCGCATAGTCAATTTCTGACTTTCTTTCATAATAGTTTAGAATTTATAATTGAGGTGGATTAATGAACTCGCGAAATACGAATTTCCATTTCAACTACTAGCTCGAACAGGGAACATTGTACATGAAAATTCGGTTTTCCCGAATTGCGGACCTTGGATTTAGCTGATTTTTTGCATAGTCAATCTTTGCCTTACTTTTATAACAAAGAAGCATTTAAAATCGAGGTGGATTAATAAACTCGCGAAAAAAGAATTTTTATATCAACAACTAACTTGAACAGGGAACGTTATTAATGAAAGTTCGGTTTTCTCAAATTGCGGACCTTGGATTTTTGCTGATTTTTTGCATAGTCAATCTTAGAGTTACTTTTATAATAATTAAGAAGAAGAAAAGAAACCCAAGAAACCTGCAAGTTGTGAATTTTGTCGGGTTTTAATTGTCAGGTTTTTTCAGCAGTTTTAGTGCATTTTATCGGAAAATCTAACTATTTCTGGGTTCATAGTCCAAAGAACTAAAGCTCGTGCTAAGCTCAGAAGCTTAAGTTCTGAAAATCAGTGAAATATCGAGGAAATTCCAAATTTTGTGGCTTATTTTAACGTGTTTTCAGCAAGTTTAGGGTATTTTGAAGAAAATTCTATTTTTTTTCGGTTTCACAGTTCCACATTTATAAACATTAGCTCGAGCTAAGCTCAGAAGGTTAAGTTTTCAAAATCAGCCAAGTATCCCGGAAATTTTAACATTTATGGACAATTTTCGCCTTTTTGAAGCAATTTTGGAGTATTCGAACGTAAAATCTTTCTTTTTCCGGTCACATCGCTCCAAATTTAGGAACGTAAGCTCGTGCTAGGCTCAGAAGCTTGAGGTCTCCATATCAGCGAAATGTCTCAAAAATTTCGAATTTTATGGTCAATTTTTTTTTCAGCAATTATAGAGTATTTTAACGGAAAATCTAACTTTTTCCGGTCTCACAGTTCCATATTTAGAAACTTAAGCTCGTGCTAGACTCAACGGTTCCAGTTCTGAAAATTAGCGAAATATCTCGATAATTTTAAATTTTTTGGCTTCTTTTCACGTTTTTTCAACAATTTTAGGGTATTTTAACGGAAAATTTATCTTTTTCCGGTCTCATAGTTCAGAATTTAGAAACTTAAGGTCGTGCTAGACTCAGAAGCTTAAGTTCAGGAAATCATCCAAAAGTCTCAAATATTCCAAATCTTATGGCTAATTTTCAGGTTTTTTCAGCTATTTAAAAGTATTTTTTCGGAAAATTTGACGTTTTCCTTCTCACAGTTCCAAATTTAGGAACTTAAGCTCATGCTAGGCTCAGAAGCTTAAGTTCTGAAAATCAGCGAAATATCTCTAGAATTCCAAATTTTATGGCCAATTTTTATTTTTTTTCAGCAATTTTAGTGAATTTCATTGGAAAATCTAACTTTTTCCGGTCTCACGGTTTCAAGTTTAGGAACTTAAGCTCGTGCTAAGCTCAGAAGCCTAAGTTCTCAACATCAGCCAAATATCTCGAAAATTTCAAAAATTCTGGGAAATTTTCTCGTTTTTGCACTAATTTTAGACTATTTTAACGAAAAATTTTACTTTTTCCAATCTCACATTTCCAAATTTAGGAACATAAGCTCGTGCAAGGCTCAGAAATTTAAGTTTTAAAAATCAACGAAATATCTCGAAAATTTCAAATGTTATGGCCAATTTTTTGGTTTTTTTAGCAATTTTAAAGTTTTTTATTGGAAAATCTAACTTTTTCTGGTGTCACAGTTTAGAATTTAGGCACTTAAGCTCGTGCTAAGCTTAGAAGCCTAAGTTCTCAAAATCAGTCAACTATCCCGAAAATTTCAAATATTCTGGAAAATTTCTCGTTTCCGCACCAATTCTAGGGAATTTCAACGGAAAATCTTAATTTTTCTGGTCTCACAGTTCCAAATTTAGGAATTAAGCTCGTGCTAAGTTCAAAAGCTTTAATTCCGAAAATCAGCGAAATATCTCGACAATTTCAACTTTATGGCTTATTTCCACGTTTTTTGAACAATTTTGGAGTATTTTGAAGAAAAATCTAACTTTTTCCGGTCTCACAGTTTCAAATTTTGAAACTTAAACTCGTGCTAGGTTCAGAAGCTTATGTTCTCAAAATCAGCTAAATATCTAGAAAATTACAAATTTTATGGCCAATTTTCACGGTTTTTCAGAAATTTTAGAGTATTTATACGGGATATCGGACTTTTTCCAGCCTCACAGTTCCAAATTAACGAACTTGAGCTTGGGCTAGCCTCGAAAGCTTATGTTCTCAAAGTTAGAGAAACTTCGCGAAAATTTCAAATTTTATGACCGGTTTTCACGTTTTTTCAGCAATTTCAGGTAATTTGAACGGAAAATCTAACGTATCCTGGTTACACAGTTCCAAATTTAGAAACATAAGCTTCTGCTGGGCTCAAAAGCTTAACTTCTGAAAATCAGCCAAATATCTCGAAAATTTCAGATTTTCTGGTGAATTTACTAGATTCTGCACCAATTTTAGAGTATTACAACGAAAAACCTACTTTTCCCGGCCCCATAGTACCCAATTTACGATCTTAAGTTCGTGTTAGACTCAGAAGCTTATGTTCTCGAAATCAGCGAAATATCTCGAAAATTTCAAATTTTATGGCCAGTTTTCACGTTTTTCAGCAATGTCAGAGTATTTTAACGGAAAATCTAACTTTTTCCAGTCTCACAGTTCCAAATTCAGGAACTTGAGATCGTGCTAGGCTCAGAAATTTAAGTTCTCAAATTAGCGGAATACCTCGAAAATTCCAAATTTTATGGCCAATTTTCAGGTTTATTCAGCAATGTCAGAGTATTTTAACGGAAAATCTAACTTTTTCCAGTCCCACAGTTCCAAATTTAGGAACTTCAGCTCGTGCTAAGCTCAGAAGCTTAAGTTCTCAAAATCAGCCAAATATCTCGGAAATTTCAAATTTTCTGTGAGATTTTCTCGTTTTTGCACCAATTTTAGAGTATTTTACGGGAAAATATTACTTTTTCCAAGCTCACAGTTCCAAATTTAGGAACTTAAGCTCCTTCTAGGCTCAGAAGCTTGAGTTCTGAAAATCAGCGAAATATCTTAAAAATTCCAAATTTCTTGCTCAATTTTCAGGTTCCTCAAGCAATTTTCGAGTATTTTATAGGAAAATCTAACTTTTTCCGGTGTCACAGTTTCAAATTTAGAAACATAATCTCGTGCAAGGCTCAGAAGCTTCAGTTTTCAAAATCAGCCAAATATCTCGATAATTCAAAATTTTTTGGGAAATTTTCTCGTATTTGCACCAATTTTAGAGTATTGTAACGGAAAATCTATTTTTTTCCGGTCTCAGAGTTCCAAATTTTAGATCATTAGCTCGAGCTAGGCTCAGAAGCTTGAATTCTCAAAATCAGCGAAATATCCTGATAATATCAACTTTTATGGCTTATTTTCACGTTTTTCAAGCAATCTAAGAGTATGTTACGGAAAATCTAACTTTTTCCGAGCTCAGAGTTCAAAATTGAGGAACTTAAGCTCTCGCTAAGCTCAAAAGCTTAAGTTGTCAAAAACAGCCAACTATCTCGAAAAATTAAAATTTTCAGGGAAATTTTCTCGTTTTTGCACCAATTTCATAGTATTTAAACGGAAAATCTTACTTTTTCTGGCCGCACAGTTTAAAATTTTGGAACTTAAGCTCGTGCTTGGCTCAGAAGCTTATGTTCTTCAAATCAGCAAAATATCTCGAAAATTTCAAATTTTATAGCTTATTTTTACGTTTTTTCAGCAAATTAAGAATATTTTAACGGAAAATCTATCTTTTTACGGTCTCAGAATTCCAAATTTTGGACCATTAGTTCGAGCTTAGCTCAGAAGCTTGAGTTCCTAAAATCAGCCAAATATCTCGAAAATTTGAAAATTGCTGCCCAATTTTCGCGTTTTCGCACCAATTTCAGAGTATTTAAACGGAAAATCTAACTTTTTCCGGTCTCACAATTACAAATTTAGGATCTTAAGCTCGTGCTTGGCTCAGATGCCTATGTTCTCAAAATCAGCGTAATATCTATAAAATTCCAAATTTTATGGCCAATTTTCACGGTTTTTCAGCAATTTTAGAGTATGTAAACGGAAAATCTAACTTTTTCCGGTTTCACAGTTCCGAATTTACGAACTTAAGATCGTACTACCCTTAGAAACTTAAATTCTCAAAATGAGCGAATTATCTTGAAAAATTCAAATTCCATGTCCAATTTTAACGTTTTTTCAGCAATTTAAGGATATTTTGACGGAAAATCTAACTTTTTCCTGTCTCACAGTTCCAAATATAGCAACTTAAGCTCGTGCTAAGCTTAGAAGCTTAAGTTGTCAAAATCAGCCAAATATCTCGAAAATTTCAGATTTTCTGGCCAATTTACTCTTTTTCGCACCAATTTTAGAGTATTTTCACGAAAAACCTACTTTTTCCGGTCCCACAGTTCCCAACTTAGGACCTTAAGTTCGTGTTAGGCTCAGAAGTTTATGTTCTCAAAATCAGCGAAATATCTCGAAAATTTTGAAGTTTCTGGCCAATTTTCACGTTTTTCAAAAATTTTTGAGTATTTTAACGGAAAATCTTCCTTTTTTCAGTCTCACAGTTCCAAAATTAGGAACTTAAGCTCGTGCTAGGCTCGGAATCTCAAGTTCTGAAAATTAGCGAAATATCTCGAAAAATTTTAATTTTATGTTTAATTCTCGCGTTCTTTCATTAATATTAGAGTATTTCAAAGGAAAATATAAGTTTTTCTGGTCTCATAGTTCCATATTTAGGAACATAAGCTGGTGCTAGGCTCAGAAGGTTATGTTCTCAAAATCAGCAAAGTATCTTGAAAATTTCAGATTTTATGGCCAATAGTTGCATTTTTTTATTAATTTTAGAGTATTTCAACGGAATATGTAACATTTTTTGGTCCCATAATTTTTTAATCCAAAAACTTCAGCTTGTGCTAGGCTCAGCAGCCTATGTTCTCAAAATCTGCAAAATATCTCGAAAATTTCAGACTTTCTGGCCAGTTATTACGTTTTTTTACCAATTTTAGAGTTTTTAACGGAAAATCTCATTTTTTCCGGTCTCATAGTTCCAAATTCGAGGAACTTAAGCTCATGCTGGACTTCAAAGCTTAAGTTCTTAAAAATCAGCCAAATATCTCGAAAATTTCCGGTTTTTTGGCCATTTTTTCTTGTTTTTTTCGCAATTTCTGGGTATTTTAACGGAGAATCTCACTTTTTCCGGTCTCAAAGTTTCAAATTTAGCAACTTATGCTCGTGCTAGGCTGAGAAGTTTCATTTCTCAAAATTAGCCAAATATCTCGAAAATTTTAGATTTTCTGGCCAATTTTCGCGTTTTTGCACTAGTTTTTGAGTATTTTAACTGAAAAACCAACCTTTTTCTGTCTCATAGTCCCAAATTTAGGAACTGAAGCTCGTGCTAGGCTCAGAAGCTTAAGTTCTTAAAATCAGCGAAATATCTCCAAAATTTTAAATTTTGTGGCCAATTTTCACCGTTTTTTCAGCAATTTTAGTGTATTTCAACGGAAAATCTAACTGTTTTTGGTCTCACAGTTCCAAATTTAGGAACTTAAGCTTGTGCTAAGCTGAGAAGCTTAAGTTCTCAAAATCAGCCAAATATCTCGAAAGTTTCAAATTTTATAGCCAATTTCCGCGTTTCTCCGCCGATTGTAGAGTATTTCAACGCAAAATCTAACTTTTTCCGCTCTCACAGTTTTTAATTAAAGAACTCAAGCTCGTGCTAAGCTGAGAAGGTCAAGTTCTCAAAATCAGCCGAATATTTCGAAAATTTCAAATTTTATGGCCATTTCACGCGTTTTTGCACCAATAACAGAGTATTTCAACGGAAAATCTAACTTTTTTTTGTCACACAGTTCTAGATTTCAGAACCTAAACTTATCACGGGCTCAGAAACTTAATATATCAAATATTTATATATGTGATACATAACTAGTGAAGAGTGCGAAAAAAAAGTTTCGCGTAACGTTAGACATCCAGTAGGATGTGTAAGCATCGTCGTACGTTCAACATCTGTTCAAATGGATGTCGATAACAAAACATTATACATTCGTTTTAACAGATGTTCATACTTATACAGCGAACATATTGTTTAACCCTTTAACGTCAGAAGGACACGTTTCTCATGTACAATATTTCAGTGCATTCTTCACCTTGAAATCGAATCTCAAACAAATCACGACCTACTTTTTCGACTATTTTCGAGGTCGATTTTTTCATTTCTGGCATTTCAATTTTTCAAAATTGACTTTTTTAATAGTTCTTTTGTATAAAAACATAAAAAAACATAAATTTTTAGGTAGATTTTTTTTTCAATAATTTTTTTCGAAGCTTCATCGATCCGTCATTTTACTATGAACTCCAAAAATCATGTCATCGATGATTGTTCTATCAAAATGTGCATTTGGTTTTTTTTCTCTATAATTATTGTTGCTCTAATACGGCAATATTATTAACAATTTTTCACAACTTGGATGATTGGTAGTTTCGTCACGTAAATCAGTGGAACTGAAAATTATTAACGGTTTTGATAGTTTTTAAGTTACTGGCAAAGAAAATTATATCATTTTCTTTGAATAATTTTGTTCAAACAATTTGTTGAAACAAATTCTTGAAAAATTTTACTGCTGACATGACATACATGTTTTTGATGGTTGTTTTGGTTGCAGAATAAGAATTTTATGTTCGTTTTGCAAAATTCATATTTTTAAACATTTTTATTAACAATTAATTTCTAATTTCACTTTTTCACTTGATGCATATCGTTTTCATGGTTTTTTGGGCCGCTAGAACAGAATTCGACATCAGTTTCACGGAATTCATTTGTTACAACACTTTGTTTAAAAAAATTGTTGCAAAATTCACGATAATATTCAATATGCTTACTTTTTATATATTTTTTGGGTATGTGTGTACCTCTTGTATGTGAAGCTAATAATTTAGTAAATTATCAACCTACAATTCACAGAAACACGAAATAGTCACTCACAAATGCAATATGTGAGGAGTGTAAAGTTTTGCGAACATTGTGAGGCATACTGTTGCATGAAATATTTTGAAGCAATTTACGCTTGAAATATTACGCTCTGGAGTGAAATTCGTAAACGGTGAGTTGGCTTCAACAATTGCAAAGCATGTGTTCCCTAGTGATACAGATTAGTATTTCATGTATTCAGTAAATGAAAATAGAAAATGATTACGTAATTCCGTTGAAGTATCTAAATGAAAATTCTTATAACTAAGTAATTTTGCAAACACTGAGTAAAATTCTAGTACTTACAAAAACCTAAAAAATGATAAAAAAGCATGTACATTATATATTATCGTGAATTTTTCAACAATTTGTTTAAACAAAGTGTTGTAACAAATGAATTTCGTGAAACTGATATCGTATTCTATTCCAGCGGCCCAAAAAACTATAGAAACGATATGCATCAAGTGAAAAAGTGAAATTAGAAATTAATTGTTACTAAAAATGTTTAAACATATGAATTTTGCAAAACGAACATGCAATTCTTATTCTGCAACCAAATCAACCATCAAAAACATGTATGTCATGTGCAGTAGTAAAATTTTTCAAGAATTTGCTTAAACAAATCCTTTAAACAAAATTATTCAAAGTAAATAATATTATTTTATTCAACGCCGTGAAGTAATGACTCGTTTCTCCCACGCTTGTATCTTAAAAAACTCGCATTTCTTCACGTTGTTGAATAAAATATGGTCCTTAACTAGTGTAGAAAAGTTTTTTTAACTCATCTGATTACAACGCTCGCCTACGGCTCACGTTGCAACCTTCAGACTCGTTAAAAAAACTTTTCCACACTAGTTAAGGAATATACTATTCTTTGCCAGTAACTAGAAAACTATCAAAACCGTTAACAATTTTCAGTTCCGCTGATTTAAGTTCGGAAACTACCATGTTATCCAAGTTGTGAAAAATCGTTATTAATATTGCCGTATTTAAGCAATAAAAACTCTAGAGAAAAAAAACCAAATGCACATTTTGAAAAAACAATCATCGAGGACATGATTTTTAGAGGTCATAGTAAAATGACGGATCGATGAAGCTTCGAAAAAAATTATTGAAAAAAAAATCTACCTACAAAATCTGTGTTTTTTAATGTTTTTTTACAAAAAAACCATTAAAAAAGTCATTTTTGAAAAATGTAAATGCCAGAAATGAAAAGATCGACTTCGAAAATAGTGGAAAAGGTATGTCGTGATTTGTTTGAAAATGCACTGAAATATTGTACATGAGAAACGTGTCCTTCTGACGTAAAAGGGTTAATAGATGTCAACCACCTGTAGAATTTTTTACCGGAAAATCTACCTTTTTTCGGTCTCACAGTCCCAAATTTAGGAACTTAAGCTCGTGCTAGGCTCAGACGCTTAAGTTTCGAAAATCTGCTAAATATCTCAAAAATTTCAAATTCTATGGCCAATTTTCCCGTTTTTGCAACAACTTTAGAAAGTTTAACCGTAAATCTAACTTTTGTCGGTCCAACAGTTCCAAATTTTGGAACTTGAGCTCGTGCCGGGCTCAGAAGCTTTAGTTCCAGAGATCAGCTGAATATCTCAAATATATCAAATTATATGACCAACTTTCGCTTTTTTGCACCAATTTGAGAGTATTTCAACAGAAAATCAAACTTTTTCCGGTCTCACAGTTCCAAATTTAGGAACTTCAGCTCGTGCTAGGCTCAGAAGCTTAAGTTTCACTCTGTTGAAAAAATCCAATTGGGAAATCCAATTGGATTTTAATTGGAAATTTGGTCGACTTGAAAAAAATGGCGATCCAATTAGAATGTAATCTATAACACAAAAATTTGATTAGTTATAGTTGTTGCTTTTGAGCATTTTTTAGCATAATTAGGCAAATAAAAATCTCTATCTCTATCCATCGGGATTTGAACCCGTGAGTTTCAGATTATAAATCCGACACGCTAACACCGTGGCCAGCGATGTTATTGTATAAGGATGTGAAAAATGCTTCTCATAAATTTCTTCGACTACTGTTCAATGAAATATTCAAACAAACGATGAATGAGTTATTTTAAAGATATGTTTGATATATTTATACTGTGGAAAATCATTTAACCGAAAACTTATCACATGTATTACTTGGAAAACTGGATTATCTAGTGAAAAATCCATTCTCGATCGACAATATGGCATTGTGTGATATTTTCCATGCACTATTAATGTAAAATATTGAAATTTGACCATTTTTTTCAAAAATCGTGAATAAGGAATTTCTACTCAATGCCTTAATTGTCGATCGAGAATGGATTTTTGACTAGATAATCCAGTTTATCATGTAATACATAAGATTTGTTTTCGGTTAAATGATTTTTCACAGTATAAATATATAAAACATATCTTTAAAATAACATATTCATCGTTTGTTTGAATATTTCATCGAACAGTAGTGGAAGAAGTATATGAAAAGCATTTTTCATGTCCTTATACAATAACATCGCTGGCCGCGGTATTAGCGTGTCGGATTGATAATCCAAAACCCACGGGTTCAAATTCCGACGGATAGAGATTTTTTTTTTACCTAATTATGCTCAAAAATGCTCAAAAGCAACTATAATTATCAAATTTTGGTTACAGATTACATTCTAATTGGGTCGCCATTTTTTTCAAGCCGCCCAAATTTCCAATTGGATACCGAATTGGATTTTTCAATTGGATTTCAAATTGGATTTTCTAATTGGATTTCCAATTGGATTTTCCAATTGGATTTCCAATCAGAAAGTTCAATTGGATTTTTTCAACAGGGTGGATATTGTAAAATAAGCGTGATGCCTGGAAAATTATATAAAATGACGGTGAACAGCCAAATTTTATAGTTTTAACGATTGAATTATCCAATAAATGATAGAACATGATGAACAAATGCCATTTCTAATGAAAATATCCAGCGGAGACTTAAATTTTCATTTAAAAAATTAGTAACCCAACAGCAACCTTTGAAGGTTGCTGTTAGGTTGTAACCTGCATGCCGGGGTTTATAAGGGGCCGTTCTCATATTACGTAACGCATTTTTCGACCTTTTTTGACCCCTCTTCCCCTGGTCATAACACAACGTAACAAACCTCACTACCCCCCTCCCCCCTGTAACATAACAAATTTTAAAAAATTTAAACTATTGGTAGTTATTTTAGTATCTGTTCGACGTTACGTAACGCAGTCAATGTACCCTCCCCCTCCCCCTTCGTAACACTTTGTAACAAACCATTCGACCCCCCCCCCACCTCAAGGCGTTACGTAATATGTGAACGGCCCCTAAGTTTTTTATCAAGATTTCTTACAAGTTTTTTATGTGATAAGCCACAATTGAAAAACTACCTATTACTACTTTTTTGTCGATATTTGATTGTAATTTTGCATGAAAAACCATTCAAAATCATAAAAAATACATGATGTACTTGAAAAATGTCAAAAACTATGTGGTTCGATATTCCCTACAAGCTATGTTCTGCAAAATAGTCGCCCATGACTCACAGAACCAAATTTCATGCAAAAAAACTTTTTTTAGTGTAATTAATATTAACACACAATGATTTTAAAGATATTCACCTACTTGGTTTTATGCAAAAATGTTGAAAAACCAATGTAGTTTTCAAAACAAAAAAACACTTTTGGAAACTCAAAATTCAGTTAGTAATCGCAGAAAGCACAAAATACATTTCATCGGTTCGAGTGCTAATGGAAAGATGAGATGAAGCTAAAATAATACGATGACAGAAATTTCGTATAGTTCGCATGTTAGATAATGACAAATATGTCAATGGTTCGACATTCCCTATGGTTCGAAATTCCCCACATTCCCCTACGTCTCACAGGGCGTGACGTTAAAAAAAAATGGCTTGTTATCGATAGACATATTTTTCAAACATGATTCAAATCTTGGGGAAAATGATAGAATTCACGAAATTTCGGGGGGGGGGGCGAGCCCGTCGGGCCCTACGGCTGGCTACGGCCCTGTGCGCACTACAGGAAAAAAACCAGGCCATGGTGGTTTTTATTTACATATAACTTTGGTAAACATGTTAGTTAAAAATTGAAATAATGCTTACATTAGCTCACCAGAACGTAAAAGATTTATTTGGATATTGCATCAAATAACGTTTGGAGTTAAAAAGTCCTCACCTCACTTACACTCAAACCTTGATCGAAGTCACCTTGTTCGAAGTCGCAGAAAATTTCCGATTAGTCACGCTTTGCCGTTTTATGGGTTTCTCTATTGTCCCACATTCTCTGCTGTATCTGAGAAGGGCAATTACGACCTCGAAGGACAATGTTAAAAAACGATATGGCACTGCACGCTACCGAAACCCGACACTAAGCCTAAATTTTCTCCAAAAATCTTTTGTGACTTTGATAGATTTATTGCCCTCGATCGAAGTCGCACAAGACTGAAGCGACGACTTCGATCAAGATTCGAGTGTATTTTCATTGGAAAATGAATTTTTGTGGGATTTGGATCTTTTTGCATCTGATAGAAATCGCAAAATATATCTCTAAGTCAAAGAATGACTTTGATAAAAAAGAAGTATTTCTGCTTGATATATTTATGCATGAAAAAAATTTTTCGCTAAACAATAAATTGTCGTTTTTAAAAAAAATTAACATTCATGTGTTTCAAATTTATCATAATTTACGTTTTATATGTGACTTTTTTGTAAAAATGTGCAATAAGTTTTTATGTTTGATTTAATTAATATTTCAACGTGACTTCTTTGTAAAAATGTTTAATTTTAATTTATATAAGTGAAGTTTTTGTAAAAATATACAGAATAAGTTTTTATGTTTGATTTAAGACCTGTAAGACGTTTTGGAGCAACATGATATTAAAAAGTTCGGCATAGCCGTGTTTTCAAGTAAAAACTGCCCCCAAGCTGATTCGAATTCGTTATTTAATT
This sequence comes from Platygaster orseoliae, assembly GCA_030522825.1. Lineage (NCBI taxonomy): Eukaryota > Metazoa > Arthropoda > Insecta > Hymenoptera > Platygastridae > Platygaster > Platygaster orseoliae. The sequence continues at coordinate 3,124 of JAPYZL010003930.1, read as the reverse complement.
TTTAAAAGTACTCGGCTTAAGAATGTTTTTCGTAAAGTTGCAGACCATTGTCTGCCATATTGAATGAGTTATAGTGCATTTTGTGATTTTCGTTTTTTAGCTTTTTTGGCTAAAATAATTATCCGAAAAATCTGGGAAAATTCTCAGTAGCTTCTATAATCACGAGACATATTCCTAATTTTTGGCAAATTTTCCAGTGCAAAATTCACGAAAAAAAAAATTCGTGAAAATTGTTGCATGCGATTTTTTTACTGTTCCCATCGCGACGCCACTCAACTTTTTTCACCAATGCAGAGCCCATATGAAAATACGCATTTCAGATTTTTCGCAGATTTTTGCAAGCGGTGCCCTGGGGTTAAAATAATCAAAAAATACTCCGAAATGCGTATTTCCGTCAACATCACTCTCGGAGTACAAAGATAAAGATATGAGACTCTTAAAAAATACATTTCTCCGCATTTTTAGTTGATTGCGAACCGATTTCACTATGTTGCAAAATTTGTTCGCAAAAATTTTTGCAATTAAATTTTTAATTTTTTTTGCAGTTTCTTCATCAACATCCGAAGAAATGCAAATTTCATTAACTTTCATAAACGTTTCATGACAGCATGTTCCCCACTATCGGTCTTTCTCAACCTTTCGCGCTCAGAGACGATGTAGGACAAGGACGGAAAATACCTGTCCACGAGCCTGATTTTGGAATATTCAAAATGTTCTCCAGTTACTACATTTTCAATTGCATGTCACGAAAATGGGAAAAAGAAGGAAAAAGAATCCTACAAAGGATATTTTCGGAAAAAGTGTTATTGAGTAAGGTGAAAAAATAAGTCCTTCACTTTTCGAATACTACTTCCATACTCATTCTAATGTCGTAAAACGTACTGAGACTATTTAGATGTTTGGCAATGTTGTAAAATAATGTGCATCTGTATATTATTGCACTAACACTAACAGGGTATGAAATATATTCTTACATATATTACAATGACACTCACTGATCAAGCTGCTACAGCTGGCAAAGAAACTTTACACATTTTATGAACAAGAATTATGAATTCAATGAAGGTCTGGCGATTTTGGTACAAAAATCATTCGTCTTTGTTTTAAATTCGTTTGACTGTGAGCGTCTGAAGCAGCGATGGGAAGGTGAAAAGAAAAATCCCAGCTTTTTGGAGAAGGGGAAGCAGTAATGCATTTCAAACGTGAAAAAAGAACTAAAATTACACAAGAGAAAAAAAAAGGAGTGGGTGATAATAGCTGAAAAATCAAACAAGACGATAAAAATTACATATGTCGAATAGTATATTGTGTGGGAAGGAGCGAAAACGGCCGATTGGAATGAGTGTGGAGTTTGCAGCCTGAGCGAAGCGAAGGCTACAATCACACAAATTCCAATCGGATGTGAGCTCCGTCCCACACACGATACATTTTGCCTCGAAAACATCGAGAATGAGCAATTTCTGGGCTATCAAGAGAGACCATGAAGGTTAGGGGCACACATTGTTTTTTCTTAATATTTCATTTGTTTTTCATTTCTTCCCTATCATTTCTTCAAATCTTGAAGAAATGAAAGGAATTACAACTTTTAAAGGGAAAGTTACTATTGAAAAAAGTGGAAAGTACCTGAAATTTTTACGAAAAAAAGAAGAGAATAGGAAATGAAAATTTCAAAGACGGTTAAAATTACCAGAAATATAAAAATGGAGCTAAAACTAGAATCTCGAAAAGAAAAGAAAAGAAAAAAAAAAGTTTTTTTAAGCAACATTTTAATAACTTTGTTTTTTTCTTTTGAAATCGGTTCGCAATCAACTAAAAATGCAGAGAAATGTATTTTTTAAGAGTCTTATATCTTTATCTTTGCATGTACTCCGAGAGTAATGTTGACGGAAATACGCATTTTGGAGTATTTTTTGATCATTTTGATATGGCATTTACCTCATTCAATATAGCAGACAATGGTTCGCAACTTTACAAAAAACATCCTTAAGCCGAGTACTTTTAAAAACTAAATTACGAATTCGAATCAGCTCGAGGGTAGTTATCACTTGAAAACCGGCTATACCTTTTAAAAAATTCTTCATTAAGGAACAAGTCTACTTGATTTTAAACAGTGGATTTTTAAAACTGACGAATTTAAAAGTTATTCGAGTATTTTTTTGAAAAGAAAAATCAATTGCTTTCATCATTGATTTTCAAATCGTTAATAATTTGGTGAAATCAGAAGTAAGACAACAAATATTCTTGTACTTGAAAAATAGAAAAAATTCTAAGGTTTAACTTGTATTGTTGATCAAATCAGAAACAAATATATATATATAATAACAAGTAAATCAATAAAATGCAACAACTAAGTTTAAACAACGAGCGATGGAAAAGATAATGGAACAACATTATTAGTTTTCTAGTTTTTGTGAAAATCAAAATCAGTAGGAAAGGTTCCCTAGTAAAGTTGAAGCTTATAAGTTTGTCCTAAAATTTATAATTTTTCAAATTTCCTTATAAGTTTTCAAATTTCCTTATAAGTTTTGAGAAAACTTATAATCTGTCCGTTTAAAAAATTTATAAGTTTTCCAAATTTTATAAGTGGGTCATGACATGGGTCATTCCCCACGAAAGTGTAAAATCGTGTCCCCACTCAATAATCTAAACGAAACAATCGAAATAGCAATTTTTTCCATATAGCATTTTTGGCATTGGAACGATAAAAAAAATGCACAAAGCGGGCATCTATGTCATACGTCTTTTTCAGAATGTGATGTTAAAGGGTGAAAATGTAAGCACCGTAGCTGACCTCAGTCTACATTTTCAAATTATCTTTTTGTTTATTTCTGAGACTATAGAAAGAATAAAGTCCTACTTTGTGTACATGAAAAGACATGAAAAGACCTTCGAAACAGCATATTGTAAATCAACAATGATGACGTTTGTAATTAAAAAAATACGTCTATATTTTGTACCCGTACACAGTGCGTCCATTAAGTTTCGAGACACAAACCATATCTCAGCAAATAATAGCTCCATCCACGTGTTCTAATACGCATTTTAAAGCTTAAACCTGTTCCTATCCATGTGTAAAATTTCATTCGAGTCAGATGACTAATGACAAAGATGTGAAAGTTTTCCC